>QEPC01001840.1:807014-821227 GCA_003113815.1 Sphenodon punctatus
CCCCCCCCGGCATGGTAAATCACGCCGAGGCGCAGAATTGGCCCCTGACTCCCGCGGAATTTTTAAAAAAATTCCGCGGAAGAATCGGGGCCCTGCCCATGAGGGACAAAACAAGGGGAACAGGACTGGATGAACCACATATCCTGGCAAGGATTGCAGCAGTGGAGCAGGCGCTGGCGGCCAGGACCGCATTAGGGCGAAACCCTGCGGAGACTGCACGTATGTGGACAGGGGGAGACGGGGCACTGCCCGGCCATGAGGTAGTACAGGGTGCTTGGGGGGCGGGGAGAAATATGCCCCTTGTACTCCAACACACCTCAATGGGGAGGGGGGGCTAATTTGCAGGAGACGTGGCAAGGTGGCGCCAGTGTCAGCACTCAGGCGGGGAATTTGAGTTTAGACCCCCACCGGCAAATAGGCCCCCACAGTATTTGTGGTGGAATGGGAGCTGGGTGCAGGTGGCCAACCCGGTTGTCACAGGGGTGAGCACAACACACCCGGTGGGACAAACTGGAATTGGGGCAGGAAATGGGGGCATGGCGCTAGGCATGTCACAATCCCAGCAAGCCCTCCATGTTTGGACCCAGGGACCTTCAGGGCAGGTAGGGCAATCAGGGGTGACCCCCTGCCAGCCAGCCCCTTTAGGAGGAGGCTATGCCAACTTATCAGCGCCAATAGGTGAGCACTTATTACCAGCCACTAGAGAGAAGATTTTGAGAGGAGATTACGTGGAGTTGTTTGCCCTTCTCTTCAGTGATCCCATAGTGGATTCTGGGGAAGACGATGAGAAGAAAGAGAAAGAGATGTACAAGAGGCCTAAGGCGGATAGGAATTGGGCCAACTGGACGGCGGCCTACGCAATTTACCATGGGGTGCAACTAGAAATGTTCCCGGAGAGAGGGGCGGTTCTCCTCAAATATGGGTATTTTATCCGCAGGGCCTAAGAGACCTGCCTCCCTGGGCCATGGCTCAGATAAAACGAGGCTTTCAGGCATCGGACTTCGTTCACCCCGGGGTTAAGGTGGGACACTCACGCACACGACCTATGGCTAAACTGCATGAGTGATGCCACAGGAGCTCCCAGAGCAGACAGTGGACAACTCTTGGTAAAAGGGGGAGTTGCCCCGGCTAATGACCCAACCAGGGCCCGGGGGAAGCAGAGTACCGCTGGAACCGATGGAACCGCTGGGCAATGCTGGGCGTTTTCCCACACGGGTAGATGCCCCTGCCCATCATGCAGGTTTCAGCATACCTGCTCCACTTGTGGAGGATTCCACGCTACATCTGCTTGCCTAGATCCAAGTCCGGCTTTAAGGCAAAAGGCAGGCCCAATGCCTGTGGGAAAGGAAGTCAAGGGAGTGTGGAGGGGCTGGAAAGGGCCCCAACACCAATTAAGGTGGACAACTTGGAAACGGCCCTCTGCACGCACCCAAACAGGCAAGTGGTCAATTATGTGGTGACGGGTTTTAGGGATGGTTTTCAGATACCAGCGGGTGAAGTACAGCGGGGTAGAATAGCTCCCAACTTGAGGTCAGTCGTGGGTATGGAAGAGGTGGTGGCACAAAAAATCAAGAGGGAAGTGGTGGAGGGCAGAGTTGCCGGACCATTTTCCACACCACCGCTCCCCAATATGGTTTTCTCCCCATTGGATGTGGTTCCAAAAAAGCCCCCCGGGCAGTATTGTTTAATCCACCATCTGTCCTTCCCGTGAGGCCACTCAGTTAATGATAGCATTCCCAGGGATCTAACATCTGTCCGCTACGCATCGTTTGATGCAGCAGTGCCCTTGGTAAGGGAATTTGGAAGCAGGGCATTGCTTGCAAAATACGATGTGAAGTCAGCATTCTGCCTTTTGCCAGTACACCCAGATAGTTTCCTGTTTGGGGGCTTTCATTTTCAGGGAGGATTTTACTACGACAAGGTCATGCCAATGGGATGCTCCATTTCATGTTCTGCTTTTGAGCGCTTTAGTTCCCTGATAGAATGGGTGGTACGGCGAGCGGCCAGGGGGGGGGAGGCATCATGAGCTATCTTGATGACTTCCTCTTCGTGGGGCAAGCCGGCACGAACAAGTGCTCACAGTCAGTGGACACCTTTCAGCAGCGGGCAGAGTATTTGGGCATCCCATTGGCAGAAGAGAAGACTGAAGGACCCAGCACAGTTCTTACATATTTAGGAATAGAACTGGATACTGTATCAGGGGTATCACGCCTACCCACAGAGAAGGTTGAAGCATTGATCACCAAACTGAATGATTGTATTACCGCAGTTAAAATCACGGTTAGACAGCTTCAGTCATTGATAGGAAGTTTGAACTTCGCCTGCAGGGTCATAGCTCCAGGTAGGGAATTCATGACCCAACTGTACAGTAAACTCGCTGGCGAGCCCTCGCCCCATTACCATATAAGGGTGACCAAAGATATGAAAGAGGACCTGGGGGTATGGCACAAATTCTTAGAAGAATTCAACGGGGTTAGTGTGTGGAGGGAGCGGCTCCTACTCAAGGCCGAGCTCCAGGTTCATTCAGACACTGCATGCTCTCTGGGTTTCAGTATATATTTTAGGTAGCTGTGGTCTGCAGCTAGGTGGCCCCACGAATGGATTGCCACTGGGATCACAAGGGACCCCACATTCCTTGAATTATTTCCCATTGTTGTGGTGGTGCAGTTGTGGCACGACCATTTGACTGACAGAGTTTGTCCTGTTCTGGTGTGACAACCAGGCAGTAGTACACATTATCAACACACTATCCTCACGTTCCCAACGGGTCATGGGCCTGGTCCGGGTTTTGGTGTTGACTTGCCTACGACACAACATTCTATTTCATGCCAAGCACATTCCAGGACTCGAGAATGAGATTGCGGATGCTCTTTCTCGATTCCAGATGGAGCGTTTTCGCTTATTGGCACCACAAGCCAACCAGATTCCAGAGCCTATGCCAGCGGCCATGTGGAATCTTGGATTACAGAGCTTTGCTCCACGGTACAGGGCTCCTTAGCTGTGCGGACCCGAGCTGCCTATGCCAGAGCCTTTCAAGCATTTCAGTGTTTTTGTGCACAGAGGGGATGGACCCTGGGTTTCCCGATCCACGAGGCGCAGGTGTTACAGTTTGCTATGTCCTTGAGAAGGGAAGGGTTGGCGGCAAGGACCATTGCTGGAAAATTGTCGGCATTGGGCTTTATGAGCCAATTGGCTGGTCACCCAGCTCCGGACGGGAGTTTCATCGCCCGCCGACTGCTAGAGTCCTGGGCGAGAGAACAGCCAGTCACTGCTGATGGCAGGTTGCCCATCACCCCTCCTCTTTTAGGCAGAATTGTTGGTGTGTTGCACCAAGTTTGTTATAACGCATTTGAAGAATGTTTGTTCAGGGTGCTGTTCAAGTTAGCATTTTTGGGGGCTTTTAGAGTTAACGAATTAGTAGTTGAGTCAGCCAGGGACACGTCAGGTAGGGCATTAGCAGCTGAGGATCTGGAAATCGGCATGCAGGAACTGACCCTGCGCATAAGAAAATAAAAAAACCATCAGCGAGGAAGGGGACACACGGTTAAGTTGGCTAGGTCGGGGGATGCCAGTTTATGCCCAATCTTAGCAATGCAAGATTATTGGAAAGTAAGGCCACCTACCAGGGGAACATTCTTCTGGGGTGCCGGCCACTAGGCGCCAGTTCATGTCAGTGTTACCTTTGGCACTGTCTTCACCCCAGCTCCCATATATGGAATATGGATCCCATTCCTTTAGGATAGGGGCAGCTACGTTTGCAGCCCAAATGGGCATGCCTGGTAGGGACATCCAAGCCATTGGCCGTTGGCGGTCACGTGCTTACCGCACGTATGTGCGAATGGAACCGACACACAACTTACGTTAATGATTATCATGTTCCATTGGCAGAGTACGCCAGATGGAGGAGTGTGAAGATCTGGATCTGCAGCCATAGCCTGGTCCGGTGGGTCACCACAGCAGCGAAGACTATTAAATGGGGGACTCAGCTGGGGCTGTCTGACACGGTGGAAGTTTGCTGGCTCGGAGAAGTGGGATGAGTTGGTATAAATTGCTTCCCGAACTCACTCGCCAGACTCGGGCCAGCAAACCAGACATTTTGGTGATACATCTTGGGGGAAATGATTTACCAAAATTAAAAGAAGTGAAATTAGTGAAGAACATCAAAAGTGATTTATGGGAAGTAAAACGAATACTGCCAGGAGTCAAGATAATTTGGACCGAATTAGTGGAAAGGGTTAGCTGGGGAGTGGGGGTACAGGCACAAAAGATTGACAAAGCAAGGAAGACAATTAATAGGGATGTTAGGAAATGGTGGAGTGGGATCGGGGGGGGAGACAGTAGGGCATAGCGGGATCACCCACAAGAAGCTAGAATTATTTAGGAAAGACGGTGTTCACCTGTCCTCGTCTGGTAATGAGATGTACCTACAAGTGTTATGGGCTAAGTTACTGAGTTGCCTGGAATAGGTATGGGGGGCCGGACCCGTCCGAAGGCATCGGTGGCTCCTGAGTGGCGGGGGTCCAGTATTGTTTTGTTAGGGTAAAGGAAATAGGAGTCATCTCCTTAAGAGATGGGGAGGACACGCTGAACATGATTGCAGGATATGGCATACGTGGTGTCATTTTTCCTGGAAAGGGGGTGAGTGGGAGTGATGGTAGGAATTCTATGCCCCCCCACCGTTAGGCACCCCAGTCCTTACTCAAGTCTAAAGGACTACGTTCTTGTTGGCCGCGCGCAAGCGCTGGACGATGGGGAGACGTTTTTGTTTGTGGGGAGGTTATCGAGGGTCTATCGAGACCTCCCCTGAATTTTAAAGTTTCAATGTTTTATGGTTGATACTGGACCCCAAATCGCAATAGGCGATGTCACCCCCTCACCTATTCAATTTGAAAATCTGGATCATAAAGGGTGCGGCCATGTTAAATCCATTGATGGTGTCTTGTCTCATTTTTGGGGGGTGCATCAACAACTGATCACAGTTATAAAAATCACCATAAGAAAATAGTGCCATACCCAAGCAGCACCCATCCAGTACATGCACTAGGCACTCCAGGAAAAGCCGTAGTGCCCTGTGCGAGAATGGGGTGGGTGGTGCGTGGATGGAGCAGCCGTGCATGGGGCTGCTCGTTTGAACCGTTCCCCCACGCACCAATCACAGGCCCCCACCCCCAACCTGTCTCATTTAAAAACACCCATTGGCCAATCTCGGTTGCTTGGGGGAAGTACCCAACAGGTCACAATGGGTAATTGATTCCTTGAATCTCTGTTGTTCACTCCCAGCTCCCGACAGTAAAGACGTTACATCCCCTAAACCTACCTGGCTAATAGACATTAAGGGACCTACTCCCCAATAACTAAACCAATTCTCTTTAAACCCAGCTATACTACTAGCCTTGATCACATCCTCTGGCAACAAATTCTACATGTTAATTGTGTATTGAGTGGAAAAAATATTTAATTTGTTTTAAATCTGTTATCAGTTAGTTTCATGGATTGTCCCCTAGTTCTAGTACTGTTTGAGAGGGTAAATAACCATCCCTTATTTGGTCATTCCGCACCACTCATGATTTTATAGACTTCTCTCATATCCCCTCCCAGTCATCTCTTCTCCAAGCTGAAGAGCCCCAACCTATCAAGTTCCCCAGGCTATTTCCTCAGCGTAAGTGTCTTTCCCTATGTGAGTGACGGTCATTAGCTTCAGTCAGAGTTGCTCAAGCTGATGCGTATGTGCTTCCTAGGCCCCTTGGGGGCATCTCCCAGCATATTCTATCCCCATGTGGCCCTGGTCACTCTCTGCCTCAGAATCTAATACCAGATGGGACAGGCCCTGGAGGCTGAGTGCACAGATAACAGGGCTGGAGGTCTTCAGCCAGGTGGCCAGCAGAAAAGTGGTGTGCATTGGAGACGCAGGCTGGGTGCCATTCCAAAGGAGCTATAAATAACCCAAGCAAGAAGAAACTCGTCAGCACCTGGAGTCCCACCCCATTCTAGGGTATTAAAATGCTTAGATATTTACATACCAATGCCAGAAGCCTCAAAAGTAAAATGGAGGAATTAGAGTGCTTAGCTTTAAGTGAGGACTCGCTCTGAATCTGACCGACTTCTTCATAGGACCCATTTGCGGTCCTATGTTGAGGCTGTGAGGACAGCAAAGAAGAAGTTCTTTGCTGCCCTCATAGCGTCTGCAAAGTCGCGTCCAGTGGAGCTGTTCCAGGTGGTGCGGGGGCTGGTCAGTCCGGCCTCTCTTCGCCTGGACGGGGACTTGTCCCAGGCCCGCTGTGAGGAGTTTGCCACCTACTCTGCAGACAAGATCACTCAGATCCAAAGTAACTTTGACACCGGATTGGAAGCAGTAGGTGAGGAGCATGATGTTATGGAGGCGCCGTCCGGTCGATCTTTCTGGGATGAGTTTCAGGAAGTGATGCCAACCGATGCAGTGAATGTCCTGGGGTCTGTTAGGGCCACTAGCTGTGAATTAGATCTGTGCCCGTCCTGGTTGGTGAAAGCCTCCAGGGAGACTTTTGGGACGGTGCTGGAGAGGGTAGTGAATGTGTCCCTTTGGCAGGGGAGGCTGTCACTCAGTCTCAAGGAGGCTGTGGTGCGCCCCCTGCTGAAGAAGCCATCCTTGGATGCACTCACCAGCTACCAACCTGTGTCTAATCTTCCCTTTCTAGGGAAGGTTATTGAATGGTCAGCGGCACTGCAGCTCCAGGCGCATTTGGATAACATCGGTTTCCTTGACCCTTTTCAATCTGGGTTCTGCCCCGGCTATGGTACTGAGACGGTGCTGGTGGCCTTGGTGGATGATCTCCGCCAGGAGATGGATGCAGGATGTTTGACTTTTCTGACCCTGCTAGATCTCTCAGCCGCTTTTGACACCGTGGACCATGGGCTACTGTTGAGACAGTTGCGAGACCTGGGGAGTCTGGACGGGACTGTCCTTGGGTGGTTCCGCTCATTCCTCTTGGGGAGAAGCCAGCGGGTGGTGCTGGGGGCTGAAACATCAAGCCCTTGAGCCTTATCCTGCGGCATTCTGCAAGGTTCAATCCTGTCTCCATTATTGTTTAATGTGTATATGCAGCCCCTGGGGGAGATTGTGAGAGGGTTCGGGGTGCAGTGTCACCAATATGCTGATGATACTCAGCTGTACCTTTCATTTTCAACTTACCCAGTTCCTGCTGTCTCATTGCTTTCCCAATGTTTGGAGGCCGTGGCGAATTGGATGAGGCAGAACCGACTGAAACTAAATCCCAATAAGATGGAGGTGATGGTGGTGGGGAGGGCGGGGGAGGTTCTGGCCCCCCCTTGCGTGGGGGGGGGGTGTCCATCCTCCTATTGCCCAGCAGGTTTGGAGTCTAGGGGTGGTGTTGGACTCAGGTCTCCATCTGGATTGAAGGTGGAGCCAGTGGCTAAGACCGCCTTCCGCCAGCTGTATCTGGTATGGAGGCTGTGCCCATACATTTCCAGGCCTGACCTGGCCACCCTTATCCATGCCTTCATCACCTCGAGACTGGACTACTGCAATGCGCTCTACATGAGGCTTCCCTTGTTTCTGGTTCAGAGGCTGCAGCTGGTGCAGAATGCGGCGGCCCGTCTCCTTATGGGGACTGGGCAACGGGAGCACATAACACCAGTGCTCCGTACTCTGCACTGGCTGCCTATAGCGTACCGAGCCAAATTCAAGGTGTTGGTATTGATCTATAAAGCCCTGAATGGTCTGGGTCCCTCATACCTCAGGGACTGCCGCACCCTCCGTGCCTCAGAGCGATCCCTTTGGTCCACTGGGGGTGCCTTCTTGGAGGTCCCCTGTGTAGGGCTGTAGTGGAATGTCGCAGCAGTAGCTAATTCCGCCGGAAACAGTGTTTCCGCAATTAGTGGTATGGCATGGCAGAGGCTTTCATTCTGCTAGTTTCATTCCGCTACTTCCGCAGTTCCACTAATTTCATTCCACTACTTCCACAGGCTTAGCAAAATAGTGGAAACATGACATTTTCGCTACTTCCGCCAATCCACCAGCGCCACAAAATAGCTGAACAGCGGTTTTCCTACAGTTTCCGCAATTTTTCTGCAATTCCACAATTTGCAGAATGCCGGCAGAATTAGCAGAATGTTTGCAGAAAAGTGTGGCACGGGCAATTCCAAAATGGTGGAATGGAATCGCGGCACGGTAACAGCTGCTGCCGCATCAGCCCTACCCCTGGGTGAGATGAGGGGCACAATGGAGAGGGCGTTCTCGGTGGCTGGGCCGCAACTCTGGAACTCCCTCCCGGAGGAAGCCCGCCTGGCCCCAGGTCTGCTGGCATTTTGTCGAGCCTGCAAAACCTGGCTGTTCGTCCAGGTCTTCGGAGGGGAGGGTTGGGTAGTTTTGGATAAGGGGGGGTAGATATGGGGATTGTTTTATCTTATTGATGAAGTTATTTTTTAAATATTGTTTTTATGAATTTTATTGTATTGTTTTAATCGCCCCACGATGCCAATAGGAATGAGGGGGCTGCTAAAAAATATTTATAAATAAATAAAATAAAATAAATATAATAGGCATCTCAGAAACATAGTGGAATGGGGAAAATCAATGGGACGCTATGATACCAGGATACAAAATATATAGAAATGACAGAGTTAATTGTACTGGAAGTGGAGTAGCTCTATATGTAGTGCTGAAATTTAGTATTCGAAATTACTCGGTTTTTAACAAGTATCTCGGTATTCAGCTTGGTTTTACTGAGTACTGAGTAACCGAGAATAGGCCCAATACTCGGTCCAGTACTCAGTACTAGGGTAAATCCTCAAGTGGGCAACATATGGGGCTTTTCCTGGTCCTATATAAGGAAACTCGGTACTCAGAAAATACTCAGTACTCGGTTTTATTTTACTGAGTATTGTACTAAGTATCGAGTATTTGGCCAAGCTACCAAGGACTGGCCAAACACTCTGAGCCAATTCTTGGAAGCTCAGAAATACTCATGAATTGGCTTTTTTACTATTTGGTGAAGCCCTAGACAGGAGGTATGTGAGGAACCTCAGACATCTCCAGTCTGGATCAAAGCATGGCTTCTTAGGCCGTTTTTAGACGAGCGCGGCGGCGCCCGCGCTTGTTTCTTTAAAAAGCCGGCAGCTCGTTCTACACGAGACGCTGCCGGCTTTTTTGGAAACAAGCGCGGGCGCCGCCGCGCTCGTCTAAAAACGGCCTTAGTCTAGTATGCTAGCTTGGATCCCTACTGTGTTGTTTTTAATTATTCCAGCAATGTCCTTGGCACTGAACAGTCATTAACTAGAGACAGATCCCTGCCCTGAGGGGCTTACAGTCTAGAATGGCAAAGAAGGAGAAAATAGGGGGAGGCAGAAATATATTCACAAAGTTGAGAAGTTGCAGGCTCACATGCGTAGTTTAGAGAAGGGACCTTGAGTAATAGGACAGTACACGGTACGAGCATCAGTGAGCACTGCAGTCTGTAGGGATGAGGATCTAGAGGAAATGTGGCAAAAGCACAAGGTTTTTAGGAGGGTTTTGAAGGTAGAGGGGAAGATAAGCAAATGTGGGTCTGCAGTGTGCACATTTATAGACAAAATACGTTTTCTTCCAGACCTACGATTCTCATATAAAGACATGGGAGAACTACAGGAATCACTGGGAGCCAGGCTTCATGAGTTCTCTCCCTAGCTCTGGGAGGGGAATGTAGGGGGTTAGAGCAGAGGAGTCTGGGAGCCAGGACTCTTGAGTTCTCTCTCCATTTCTGGAAGCAGTCTGACAATTAGTGGTTTAGCGCAGTCAGATGAGGAATCTCGAATTTTGTCTTCTTTCCCCAAATCTAGGAGTGGAATGAGGCCTAGTGGGTTAGAGCAGGGGTGGGGCAAGGAGCCAGAGTTCTCTCCCCAGCTCTGGGAAGGCAGTGGGGTTTAGTGGGTTAGAGCAAAGGGGGCTGTGAGTCAGCCAGGACTCCAGAGTTTCTCACTAGCCAAGACTAGCGGAACATTTGCCATTCTGCCTTACTATCGCTGCCACTGCCGCTGCCCGCCTGCACAAAGAGGTTGCTAGGCTGGGAGCCCCATCAAAGGCTCCCCCTCCCCCCAGAACTACCACCCGGCCCTGGGCCCCAAGGTGACAACACCCCCCCTCCTCCCCTGTAGGGGAAGAGGGGGTGGGGCCAGGGTTCCCTGGAGCAACTTCCAGGACCGGGGAGAGGGGGAGCACTTAAGGGCCGTGCCAAAGGGCCCTTAGCAGGACTGGGGGGACAGGAGGGTGGATTCTGTCATTTGAATGGGAGATATGGTGGGACGGTTGAGACAGTAGAGAGAGTTGTGTCTTTTATTGGGGGGGGTCCAAGTAGCTATTAGATAGGGGGTGGTTTTATTGGAGGGGTATTTTTTTGTTGTTAGTGTGGGATGCCCTGGCCCCTGATGAGAGCAGGGGGCGGGGTGGGGAATGGGGTAGAGAGCCTTTGTTTTCCTGTGAGGGGGGGGGCTTGTCCCTGAAGGGGGGGAGGACTACATCTCCCTGTGAGAGGGGGGGCGGGATTTTGGGGGGTGGGAGTCTCCCTTGCCTGGCGATTCAGCCATGGGGGAGGGGCGTAGCCATAGGGGTCATAATGGGCCAGGGGAATTATGGTTCATCTGGGGGGCATATACGATCTCAGAGGGTGGGCGAGGTGTCTAGTGCCTGTCCCCGTCATCGCCCCCAGGTCAGGTAGTGAGGTGGCTGAGGTCAGAAAGACCCCATGTTGTGTCTTGCTGCTGTTAAAAGCTAGGCCGGTCGTAAATAAGAACTTTACAGTCCGGGACTTGATCTTGGACCAGGCAGCCGACCTGATGTGTATCACGGAGACCTGGCTGGACACTGAGTCAGGGCCTATCCTGACTGACCTTGTTCCAGCTGGGTACTCTGTGCAGCATCAATCTTGACCAGAGGGAAGGGGTGTTGGTGTAGCCATTGTTTTTAGGGACACTTGGTCTGTGTGGAGATATCCAGTATAAACCCCATCTGGAATAAAGGACCTTTATCTTGTGGTGAATTTGGCCCAAGGAGACAGATTGGAGGTGCTGCTTGTAAACCGTGCACCTTCCTGTACAGCAGTATTTCTACTTGGTCTAGCTGATCTAGTGTCGGAGGTGCTATTGCGATCCCCGAGGCTACTGGTCCCAGGGGGGTTCAATGTTCATGCTGACTTCAGTGCTAAGGGAGCGGAGCAAGAGTTCATGGCCACCATGGCAGCCATGGGCCTGTCTCAGGTAGTATCTGGCCTGACCCATGAGGGGTAACATCCTCTGGATTTGGTGTTTTTGCCTGGCCTTGAGGCAGGAGATCTGTTAATGGAGGAGGTGTCATCTGTCCCCTTGTCATGGACAGACCATTATCTCCCACAGGCCAGTCTCCTGGTGCATCTCTGTCCCTGGCAAGGTGTGGAACCGGTTTGTTTGGTTTGCCCCCAGAGACTTATGGAACCAGAATGGTTCCAGAATGCTCTGGGGGATATACCTTCTGACCTCAATGGTCGATCGCTCAATGATCTCATTACTGTCTGGAACATCTTGTTAGTCGAGGCCACTGACTGGATGGCTCCCAGGTGTCTTCTAATAGCATAGGCGACGCAGGGTCCTGCATCAACTGAAGCAGGAGGGGAGGCGGTTAGAGGGACGGTGACACTGTACTCGTACTGAAGCTGACCGATTGCGGCATAAAGCTGCGTTAAAAGCCTATGCCATGACTATGCGGGCTGCAAAGAGGAGGTTCTTTGCTACCATCATAGCATCCACAAAGTCTCATCCAGCTGAGCTTTTCCAGGTGGTGAAAGAGCTGGTCAGTCTGGCCTCTCTCCACCTAGAACTGGAATCCTACAGTGCTCGCTGTGACATGTTTATTGACTACTTTGCGGATAAAATCACTCGTATCCACCACAACTTTGATGCCGCACTTGATGCAGTGAGCAGTAGGTGTCGCCCACTGATGCGGTGGAGATGCTGGGGGATGTAAGGACCACAACTTGTGAATTGGACCCGTGCCCGTCCTAGCTGGTGAAAGCCAGCCGACAGATGTTGGGGCCGTTTCTGGCTAGGGTGGTCAAAGCCTCCCTTGGGGAGGGCAAGGTCACAAGCGCGGTGCCTAAAGGAGGCTGTGGTGCGACCTTTGCTCAAAAAGCCATCTCTTGACATTGATTCCTTTGCCAGTTATCAGTCAGTCTCTAATGTTCCCTTTTTAGGGAAGGTTATTGATCGGGTGGTGACCCAGCAGCTCCAGAGGTATCTGGACCACATCAGTTTCCTTGATCCCTTGTAGTCAGGCTTCTGTCCGGGTTATGGCATTGAGACTGAGCTTGTGGCCTTGTTCGATGATCTACGCAAAGAGTTGGACAAAGGTTGGTCTATTCTTCTGATTTTGTTAGATCTGTCAGTGGCTTATGACACGGTTGACCATGAGATGTTGGTGACCTTCCTTCAGGACCATTCTGGGGTGGGCAGGACTGTTCTTGAATGGTTTCGCTCTTTTTTGACTGGTAGAACTAAGCATGTGGTTCTGGGGGAGTTTACATTATCTCCCAGGATCTCATGTGTACAGTTCTGCAGGGATCCATTCTGTCCCCTCTCCTGTTCAACATGTACATGCAGCTCTTGGGTGAGATCATGAGAGGGTTTGAGGTTAGGTGTCATCAGTATGCTGTCATTTTCATCTGACCCAGGACCAGCAGTCTTGGTGTTTACTTGGTGCCTGGCTGCGGTGGGGGATTGGATGAGGACGAGCCATCTGAAGTTGAATCCCGATAAGACAAGTGATGTTGGTGGCAAGGGGCGAGGGAGTGCAGGCCCTCATCATTGATAGGGTGCATGCTTCCTTGGTCCCTCAGGTTCGGTCCCTGGGAGTGCTCCTCGATGTGCAGCTCCACCTGGATGCCCAGGTGGCGGCTGTGGCGAGGAGTGCTTTCTGTAAGTTACATCTGGTCCATCGCCTTCGACTTTATATCTCAGGCTCCAATCTGGCCACCATCATCCATGCATTCATCACTTAGAGATTGGACTACTGCAAAGCACCCTATGTGGGGCTACCCTTGGTGTTGACCCAGAGACTGCAGATGGTGCAGAATGCAGTGGCTCACCTCCTGATGGGAGTGGACTTCTGAGAGCACATAACACCGGTGCTCCATTCTCTGCACTGGCTGCCGATAGTCTTTGGGACCCAATTCAAGGTGTTGGTTATTACATTTAAAGCCCTATATGGCCTGGGCTCCAAGTACCTGTGGGACCGCCTCATCCCCCGTGTCCTGGATCTGCCCCTGCGGTCGGCCAGGGGTGCCCTCTTAGAGGTCCCCCGAGTCTGCCGGGTGGCAACTTTTGAGAGGTTCTCGGTGGCCCCACCACAGCTGTGGAACTCCCTCCCAGTGGATATTTGCCTCTCTCCAGATCTTCCCTCCTTCCACAGACAATGCAAAACCTGGTTGTTTCACCAGGCATTTGGTGAGGGAGACAGACGGATAGTGGGTGGGGCAGGGGCGGCTGCTGGGTTTTGATGTTGGAGGGGCACTGGGTTAGTAGAGCCGGCGGACCTAGGGGCGGAGCCTAGCCTAGGGGAGGAGCCAGGGATATGGTAGTTGGAGCCAGAAATACGGTAGGCGGAGCCAGGGCATAACCCAGCCAGAAGCAAGGAGTTCCCAGGGTTAACAATGGATGGACATTACATTGCTTAATCCAGCAATTTGAGTTAGGCAGCTCCTCTGCCAGGTTATATTCAGCTCCTCTGCCAGGTTTAGAAGCAGACAGATCACCAGACTAACAGTTACACCTCACGATTTCAAAACCTCATTTTTATCACAAGCATCACATTTCTAGGATTTTGAACACCCATAAGATCACCAGACTAACTGTTACATCTCACGATTTCAAAACCTCAATTGAATCACGGGCATTAAATACTAATTCCCCCTCACCCTCTGCTGCGTGTGTGTTGCGGGGGGGGGGGGGGATTAGTATTTAACACTCCACATCATCAAGTGAACAAAACCCATATAAAAACCAGAAAACCACACATAAGCAAACCAAACCATTCCCACAAGCCCCCAAAGGCATCCCCAGCAGCCAAACACCTGTGCAAACACGCAGGCCTTTTAAAAAAAATTTGGCCAGTTTCAGGGATGCATTGCTACCAAATCAGACACATCCAGACCAGCATCCCTAGTAGCTTCACCAACAAACTGCCTGTTCAAGAACACAGACCCCTTTTTAAAAAA
>QEPC01001840.1:821327-847294 GCA_003113815.1 Sphenodon punctatus
CCATCTGTCCCCACAACACCCTCCCTCCCCCCAAAACCCCCTATTCCCCAGTCTCGCACACCCTCCCCCCCTTCCATCCCAGGCCCCCAGCCTCTGCTCCCTGACCCCCACCCCCCATGCGTGCTTACCCACTATTGTTGGGGTCCCGGGGACTGGCTGCTGGCACCAGGCAGTTAGTTCACTTCACTATTCAATGGAGGCGCTCGGCAGCGAGGTATGCTGCAGTGCACATGCTCAACTGACTGATTCAGTTCAAGCATGCGCGCCGCAGCATATCCCGCCGCCGAGCGCCTCCACTGAATGCCCAGGTGAGGCTTTGCATTGAGCCCATAGGGCTCAATGCAAAGCTGCCGCTCAGGGAAATTTCATTTCCCAGTGGGGCACTTGGTCTGAACGCTGAGCCGCCTGGCTCGCGTTCAGACCAAGTTTGTCCCTTCTGGGACTCCAGACTCTGGAGTCCCAGAAGGAGTCTAGGTAGCTAGCGCTCACTGACTGAGCACTCTCTGCCTCTGTCTCTGTCGGCGGCTGAAATTGACATTGGAGTACCGTGCTGCTCTGACTGCAAGCCAACCAGCAGCCGCGTGGTGCCCCGATGTCAGTTTCAGCTGCCAGCAGACACAGAGGCAGGGAGCGCTCAGTCAGAGCGGCGTGCCCTGCCCCCATTCTCCCCCATCCCCGGTGCTCAGTGAGCGCTACTGTCAGTGGCACCGGGAACAGGGGAGAGCGGGGGCAGGGCACTGCCCCAGGCGCCCTCAGGCTATGGCCACCGCTGGGATGGGGGGTGGGGATTTCTTTCTTTTGTGGGAAGAGGTTGGGTTTAATTGGGCCTCATTTGTTTGTCTGAATTTTACATTGTATTTTATATGATGTTTTTATTATATTGTACACCACCCTGAGCTGCCATTTGGCAGGAGGGGGCAGGTTAGAAATCTTGATTAAAGAAAAAGTAAAATATAAGCTGACTGCTTGGCTCTGTAACCCTGGGCTCCCTTCCCCATTGTAAACCCAGTCTGGTGAATAATCTTTTACACCTGGCTAATATCATATGACTTTTCTATTTGGGCCAGCCATTTGGTGGGTAAGTATGGGGTCTCAGGAGCTGGGTGTTTCAGGTGGAAGGGCACTGGGGTTATATTTATGGCCCTTTTCACACAGACACTCTAACACCTATAAAATTGGTGTTACATTTTATTATACATGTTGCAGGGCTTCAGTTGTGTTCTATGTGTGTCTTGTAACATGTATAATAAAATGTAACACCCATTTTATCTTTGTTAGAGTGTCTGTGTGAAAAGGGCCTATATTAGATTTTACTTTTCACTTCTGGTATTTTATTTTCTATCTATTCTTTCTATTTTATATGCTGTAACCCACCTTTAACCCTTAGGTTGAGGCAAGCTATATTACCACCCTGACTATAACCCATTTGGCCCAACCTGGTGCCAGATTTGCACCTGTGTAAGTGGGAGCAAACCAGGCTGGGGAGAGGGTACATAAAGACTTGGCCTTTCTTTAGAAGCAGACCCTTTTCTCTTCCATTGAACACCAGCCACTTCCTCCTGCAGAGGAAGGCCCCACGGCCCCTTTCCTGAGCTGTCACAACCCCCTTAGGTTTCCGGGAGAGGGGGTGTCTCAACTCCAATCAGTTGGTGGTTTGGGTAGAAATGGGTTATTGACATTGTGGAATCGAGACCTCAGCCCCTTGCTCAATGGCAACGACTGAGTTTGCTGTGGAGTGGCTTGAATGGGATGCTGACAAGCTCCACTGGCTTGATTGGTGTGAGCTTGAATTTGGAATCTCTTATCATTCATTTGGCCAATTAATTCACGTATCTCAGACCATGTGACAACCAATCACAGAAGTTCATAAATTATCAAATTAACAATATTGTATTTTGGTTGTTTTTTAAAATGTCAACCCCTCCCCACATTGCGAATGGGATGAGAATTTCAAATTTGAATTTGCAAATGAAAAAAAGGAAAAAGTAACCAGTATTGAAATTGCTTTGGATATACGCTTCAGACACATCTTTCCCTGGGACTGGGAATGGAACCCAGGCACCCAAGCCGCTGCTCTAACCACTGCTCTTCTGGAATCTAATGCACTCTGCTTTCCAGAGCTGGGAATAAAACCCAGAATTTCTGGCACCCAGAAATCCCCTGCTCTAACCGTCTACCTTCCCACCACTGGAACCCAGGAGTTCTGGCTCTCAACTCCCCCTGGCCATAACTCACTCTGCATCATTGTGCTTGGAAGGTCTGTTTGCAACATTGGCTAGGAATGCCTTCCACCAACTCCACTGGCTGAGGAGGAGGATGTGACCTTTTCTGTCAGATTCAGACCTGGCCACCATCATCCATGCCTTTATAATCTTGAGGCTAGATGACTGCAATGTACTCTATGTGGGGCTGCCCTTGAAGACTGTTCGGAAACTGTAGTTTGTGCAGAATGTGGCGGCCTGACTTCTGTTGGGGCTGGTCACCAATAGCACATTATACCAGTGCTTCAGAGTCTGCGCTGGCTCCCAATAGCTTTGAGTTCAGTTGACGATTCCATGGGGGGAAAAAACATTCAGGGTTAGGAGAAAAATTAAGACACATACAAATTCTATCAAGCAATGAAAAACTTGGAAATCCTAAGTTAAAGTGCACACTTCAACGTCCGTGCCATGTAAGTAGTAAGGGCATTGCACACTGACACATATTGTGCTTCCTTACATATGGGCACCCTGAACCCACACTTTGCCTTGGACTTTCACTCCAAATCCACTTCTTCTGCAGGTTGGGACCAACACTATAGTTTGTGACAAGGTCACCTGCACCAGGACCAGAGACCCCGCTGCTTGTGAGGGCTCTGTAGTGATGGTACTTACGCCAGGATCAGCACCCCTGTTGGTGGAGTTGTGTGCGTGGTTGGGAGGATTTGCTAATTTTCCAAGTGACCTGCCAGCACCCCCTAGGGGCTCTGGAGGACCTCCCTTCCATAACCAGCATTAACAGATAAAGCCCCAAATGGTTTGGGATTAGCACTGCAATCTAAAAGACTGCCTCCTCCCCATCACAATCCTAAGGTTAGCCAAGAATGACCCCTTGCAGTTTCCATCATTGCCAAAGGCACATAGAGAAGCATTCTTGGTGGCTGCTCCCACACCTTTGGAACTCCCTTCCTCTGGATGTTTGGCAAAAATCTAAGCCTGAGCATCTCCCAGAGGCAGACCTTCTATTTGGCCAGGTGCTTAGTGAGTGGAGACTGGTTCAGGGGCTAGAGTGGGTTTCTATTTACATTAGATTTGATTTTGTTTTACTTTTTGTGTTTGCATCTCATATGTATTTTACATGTGGCCTTTATATGTTGCGTTACCTGCCCTGAGATGTTGGGATAGGATGAGATATAAGTGAATGAAAAATAAAAATTACACACATGCGTAATCATAAGCGAGGTGCAGCGGCTGAATGGTTTCATCACTGAACTACATCCTTGAAGGTGTTGAGCAAGCCTTGTTGGGTCTCACATTGGATGGCTGTCTCTAGACCATCCTGTTGTGTATGAGTATCTGATCCAGTGAGTTGGGGAAGCCAAAGGCGGTTGGATGTGGTGCTGGGCTGGCCACATCGTTCCCTTGTGCACTGTAGGCCCCAGAAACCGGTGTGCTTCACCCCCACCAGCCTAATGGCCTGGGGTGGATTTTGATTTTCGATATGTCTATAAACAGGCATGCTATGGTTGCCAGGGATCTCTTATTTAAGGCTGCTGCCCCTTATTTCTGAACTGTACAGCTCTATAGAACATCACAGACCTCCTGTATTTACGTAAGGAGTGTCTCTTTTTCTGAACTCCTCACCTCCATGGAATATAATGGATATCCCTTGGGTCAATTTTCCCATACTCTGCAAAGTCCCTTATTTCTGAAATGTTGATGTGGCAACACTAAGGCTTACACATACAGTCTCTCACAGACTCTCTCACACCCAGACGCTCTCACATGTGCAAACGGAGTTGGCCCTGCTAGTCCCACCACAACACAGGCACATTTCAGTTCTGCAACACTTTGCCGGCCAAGCAAGCCGTGATATCCCTTGCCACATGCAGTTTGCTAAAGAGGAACCTGCATTCTGCCTCTTCTCCCCACCTCCGCAGGCCTTAGGTGTGGTCAGACTCTATAAAATGGGTTCCCAGAGGGGAAGGAGACTCAGGAAGATTTTCAGCTTCGGTAGTGTCTAGATCCATCTCTCGGACAGGAACCAGACAGGTGAGTTGGGGGTGGGTGGATCATACGTTCTAATGGGCCGTGTTCAATTTCCTGGCAAGAAATGGAACTTGGGGTAATAACATACGTGACGGTGGCATTCTGCCGTCACACCACAATCCGGACTGGAGCGCTGCTCGCATCCTGGTCAGGATCGGGTCTGGCCGCAGAACAAATGTTCATGAAGCTGGGCCCGGAGGGGCGTGGCGCTGCATGAACATGTGGCTGGCCAGCCCTGGCCCCAGCCTTACACTGTGACCAGCGGCCCAACTCCCCCGCCCCCGCCCATGATGGACGGCCACCCGTCATGGGGGCCACTCCAGGCTGGGAACAGCAGGCTACCACACGTCATAGTCTGGTCAGGCATTCTGTTTCCTGAGAGTGGGATGCCACCACCATACCATACCCGGGGTAACTCTGGACTGAACATCTGCATGGCCCTTAACAGATGTGCTCTGTCACGTCTGTTAACACCCATGGAGGCTGAGAGTCAGGATTCCTAGATTCTGTCCTTATGTTTGGAAGGGGGCTGGGGTGTAGTTGTTTCAGTTAGGGGGCCATGGAGCCAGTACCTCTGGGTTCTATTCCCATCTCTTGGAAGGAAATGGAGGGTAGTGTGATGGAGCAGAGGGAGCTGGGGTTAAAACCCAGGACTCCTGGGTTCTGTCCCCAGCTCTGGGAAGGAGGTGGGGTCTAGTGAGTTGGAGCAGAAGAGCTGAAAGTTAGGACTCCTGGGTTCTCTCCCTAGATTGCACAGGGGGTGGTAGATGCTGGGAGTCTTTCTGCTGAACATCACTTTACAATACAAAATATTATTAATGACCAATATACAGAACTGGGCCTGTTGGTAGATTTGGTTCAGTGTCTGCTCTTGATATGTCTATGGAGAAATGGTAATTTCAGGATGAAGACCATAGCTAGTGCCACACTGCATCTGATCAACTAGCTCAGCATCCTATTGCCAACTTTGCTTGCTTTTGAGAATCACATAGCAGGTCAAATCGATTGATCCATTCCCTGCTATTCACTCCCAGTCCCTGATGACCAGAAGTCTTATTGCTGCAACCAACTTGATTAATAGTCATTGTGGCTCTATCCCCTAAGAGCTATTCCATTAAAATAAATTATTTCTATTGCCCTTTACAGCTTCCCTTAACAATGAGTTCCACAGGTTATTTGAAAGTTAAGTGAAAAAAATACTTCCTTTTGTTTGTCTTAAATCTGCTGCAAGTAAATTTCATAGGGGTGCCCTAGAATTCATGGGGGTGCTCTCGGAAGGCAAATGGGCACATGAGCAAAATGCAAGAGAGATTATTTACTCTGTCAGACAGAATTGAAATATAGGACACACTTCCCTATTTCTTGTCTGAACATGTGATGGGAAACAGGGAACAGGGCAGAGAATGGGGGTAAGGAGGGGCTGGGCAGTGGGAAAGGGGAGAAGAGTTTTGGAAGACTGAAAAGATCTGAGAATATATATAATTTAAAGAAAAAAACCACTCCAATTTTGAAACGTCTATTTACTTTCCCCACAATCTTTTCCCACCAACCAATTGCATTCCTGCCCTTAACTCTGCCCCTTTGTGGGGGAGTGTAAGGACCAGACAGCTTGGGATGCTGCTGAGACTGGGATATGGCAGGTCTGTGGCCGGCTTTGACAATTAATGCTGTTGGACCATGAAGCAATCCCTGCCCTGTGCTGTCTCCCCATCTCTGTCCCAGGCTGATCCAGTATCAGACGCAGTGATGGCACCGAGGGGCCCCCACCCAACTCTGCTGCTTCTGCTCTTCCTGACTCTGTCCTGGCTGGTGCTGCAAAGTGAAGGCTCCGCGTATGGGGACTTTGTGAAACGGCATCTGGACTACCCCAAGTCTGATTTCCAGAATAATCGCCTCTACTGCAGCCTGATGATGCGTCGCCGGGGCCTGAACTGCCAGCGCAGCAACACCTTCATCCACGCCGAGGAGGATCTGCTGAAAGCCATCTGCAACTCCAAAGGGAAGCAACTTAATGGGAACCAAACCAGCAAGACCCTCTTCCCCATCACCACCTGCACCCTGCGCAGAGGCCTGAAGAAATTCTTCTGCAACTACAATGGCGAAAGCCACGTCCGGAAGATCCGCGTCACCTGTAGGAATGGCCTTCCCGTCCACTACATCACACACGTTTAGTGCTAAACAGCTGGGCACCATTGGGGCTTCTGCTTTGACTTGCAGTGATGTAGCTGTTCTATAAATGTCCTCTGTGAACCCACAGCCTCTGCAGCCCCCTAGCATCCCTTATACAATACTGTCCCTTCTCCATCCCCCTTACCCTCTGCTGCCCCCTAGTGCCCATTATAATACAATACTGTCCCGTCTTCCTCCCCCTAACCCTCTGCAGCCCTCTAGCATCCCTTATACAATACCTGTCTCTTATACACATCTAGATGTGTATAAGAGACAGATACAATACTGTCCCTTCTCCATTCCCCCTTACCCTTTGCTGCCCCCTAGTGCCCATTATAATACAGTACTGTCCCTTCTCCATCCCTTACGCTCTGCTGCCCCTTAAGCATCCTTTATACAGTACTGTCCCTTCTCCATCCCCCTTACCCTCTGCTGCCCCCTAGTGCCCATTATAATACAATACTGTCCCGTCCTCCTCCCCCTAACCCTCTGCTGCCCCCTAGTGCCCATTATACAGTACTGTCCCTTCTCCATTTCCCCCTTACCCTTTGCTGCCCCCTAGTGCCCATTATACGGTGCATCAATCTATTTTCCATCCTTTATCCAGCTGTTGGCAAGATATTATGGCAGGGCATTCATTATGTTGTGGGAGGCAGAGACCTAGAAGTTGTTAATGAACTCATTTCTTATCATGGTTCCTGCAATAAAATGAGTTCCTGCAAACGCAGAATACCAGGGAGTGTGGCTGTTTTTCTGTTGTTCTCTCCCTCTCCTCTCCCACTGACTCAGTTACACAGACTGTTGAGCTGCAGCAAATATTTTTATCAAATACCAAGTATGGCAAATTTAATTTGGATTTTGCAAACTGAAAATAAAACAACACACACGTTCTCTGTTATGGTAGGGTTACTGGTGAACCCCAGAGCCGGGCATACGCACACCCCTTTTGGTAATTTTATTTATTTATTTATTCAAATGTATATGCCACCTTTCCCCTAAAGCTCAGTACAGCTTACAAGACAAAATCTATATAAAAATTACATTAAAATATATAAAAGTCCCCTAAAACCCCAGAGCCGAACCTCCTAAAAAACCTCCCACCCATCCCTTATCCCAGCCTGCCAAATGCTTGGCCAATAAGAAAAGGCGTACATTGGTTTTGGAAAATGCTCAGACTTAGCAGTCCCTTTCGAAAAGGACCACGGTGGGTGGGGGGGATGGGTGTGCTGCCGCATTGGGTGGAGGTGGGTGCGCGCCCATGGGAATGGGCGCACGCATACCCACCCATGAAGCATCGGACATTGGAGCCCATTGCTCCGTGGGTGGGTGCTGGGTGGAGATGGGTGGAGGTGGGTGTTGCGCAGGAACGTGCATGCATCCCCCACCCACCACCCGTGCTGTATGCACAGACGCACACCCATGCCCCCCACTGCCGCGGTGTTTACCCAGTGGGGGGCATCTGTGTAAAAATGGCTTTAGGCTCTGACCGTCTGTTATTGGAGGGTTGCTGCTAAATTCCAGGGTTGGACACACACACGCATGCCTTTCTGCTATAGTGGACTTGCTGCTGTGACCCAGAGCTGAGCTCTCTCTCTCTCTCTCTCTCTCTCTCTCCCTCTCTCTCTCTCTCTCTCTCTCACACACACACACACATTTTTTCTTTCCACACTCACCACCTCTGCCCAAGGTGCAGCTCTCAGTGAGAGCTGAAATGAGTAGTTGTGCCCACTCTGAATACTTCCTTCTAGGCAGGGTTCTTTCCAAGCAGTCTGAGTGCTGCCAGGACATTTTCAGAGTGGGTGGGGGTAGAAATTTGGCCCTGCTCCTTCCCCACTCTCTGAAAATTTCCTAACACCTCCCAGGTTGCTTGCAAAGGGACCCCTCAGAGTTCAGGACCCAGGCTGATGTGAACCTCTTCGCTCCATGCTAATGCTACGCCCATGATGGGGTGGGAGAAGTGTGGTGCTCAGCTCATATAGAACTGAGTTACAATATCACCCCTGCATGTAATTAAGCCAAGCACGTGCACTTGCAACTCCTCAGCTTCATGAATGTATCCCATGATTCCCTGCCTTTCAGGGCCGGCCTTACCCTAAGCGGGGCCCAGGGCGGGGAAGAAATGCAGAGCCCCATCCCTTCTGCTGGCGGGCTTCCCAAGCCTGAGCAGCCATTCAGCTTCCGACCGGATCACTTACCTGATCCACTGCCTGTGCCGCCATCGCCGCCTCCGGCCTGGGCCCCGCGTCAGGCTCACCCCAGCCCCGCTGCCTGGCACAGTCTCAGCCAGGGGGAATGAGGGAGAGAGAGGCAGAGGCCCCGCCTCCCCCTCACGTCCCCTGGCCGAAACAGCCAGGCAGGCAGCGGAGGGGGCCAGCAGTGTGAGGGAGTGGCAGGGCCTCTGCCTTCTTCTCCCTCACTTCCAGTGGAAGAGTGAGGGAGAAGAAGGCAGAGGACCTGCCTGTCCCTCACTCCATGGGTGCCCCCCCACCCCCCCGCCTGACTGTCAATGTCTCGAGGCCAGGGGACGTGAGGGAGAGGCGGGGCCTCTGCATCTCTCTCCCTCATTCCCCCTGACCAAGACTGTGCTAGGCAGCAGGGAAGGGGGGGCGAAGAGTGTGGGAAAGGCGGAGCCTCTGCCTCTCCCTCACTCCTGCTGCCCACCCACCCAACCCATTTTTTTTTATTTAAAAAAAACAAAAACAACCCAGTTACTAAACCCCCAAACCCGTGGGCCCCCCAAGCACAGGGCCCTGGGTGACCATCCCTAGCTGCCTTGTGGTAAGGCCAACCCTGCTGCCTTTCCCCACGTGTCCCACAAAGCTCCATAGAACAGACACTTCATAAGACCAAGTGCCAGATATTTTGGTATCTAGTTTATTTATGTCAGGCAGGACACTGGGCAAAGGCCTCCAATCCTCAGGTTGTTCTGGTGAAAACCAAATGGGTACCAGCCCTCAATATGTGCCCCCCCACCCCCACCCCATGTGTAGCCCACAGCTCTCCCATACAGAGTGTTTCTGGCCTTCACCTTCAAGGCTCTTCGTGGCTTTGCTCCCCCATATCTCTCCGCTCTTGTATCCCACCATGCTTCTGCCCAGGAGCTTCGCTCCCCCTATGCTCCCACCCTCACCTGCTTGTGAGCCCCTTGCTCCTCTAAACGTCTTTGCCCCTTCTCCCTTGCTGCCCCTCATGCCTGGAACTTCCTCCCTGGATGCATTCATTCCACTCCCTCCCTCCCAACTTTCAAATCCCACCTCTTCCGTCAGGCTTTCCTTAGCTTGCCATGAGTGATACTGCATCCTTTCCCCCTCACTCAGAATCTAATTCCCTATAACTAAGGCATTTTTACACAGACGTCACCCACCCATAAACACCCGTCGGATGGGTGGGAGACCGTCCGTGTAAACGTTCACAAGTGGGTGGGTGAGAATTCACGACCCATCCACCAACACCCACCAACACCCACAGAGTAGCCAGGAAGGAGCCGGCATGCTCCATGGATGGAGATGGGTGGAGGTGGGTAGAGATGGGTGTTCAACACCCACCCATCCGTGTAAAAACCAAAATACCCACACCCATGGGGATGGGTCCACTAATAGCACAGAGAGATGGCTAGAGAGGCCACGCAGGTGCCCCCAAGTAGACACGCCCACTGGAGGAGACGCCCGACCAGGAGCCCTTAAAGGAGAACCGAAACATGACAGCGGTGCGCCGGCTCCCAAAATGATTGGAAGGAAAGCATCTGACAAGACAAAGGGAGCCAGTGCCATGACACGGGTGGGACATGCCAGGGTAAGGCGAGGGACCCAGGGACACCCAGGGGAGGGGGGCCAACCCACCGGCACGGTGGGGGGGAGGGAAATACAGCTAATCATACCACACCTGTCCCATCACAGGGCCGAGGGTATACCGCAGTGCCTGCTACGCTCGCACCCCCCCAGTCCAACACAGCCACGGACACGGGGAAGGGAGCGCAACTGACAGTGAGGTAAGAGCAAGGGTACCCCAACAACCTGGGGAGGGGGGGCCCACATGCCAATACCAGAAACAATCCTGAGGGAACACAGGGCGGGCAACTGACAGCTAACCATTCTCTCCCCCCCCCCCAGGAGAGCACCCAAACACAGGAACAATGCACCACTGGGGAGACAGCTGAGGAGGGCCTCTGTGACTGTTGGGTAACCTGGCCATGCCCCCCAGGGGGAGAGAGGAAGACTCCCTCAACGGGAGCAAAAGGGGGGCTGCGGGACAGATGCTAACCCCCATGCAATACCCCCAACAGGAGATGACCAGCTCCACTGTCACCACAGCTACCAGACAGGCCCCAAGCCACCAAGCTGGATGACCCCCCACAGGAGGTACCCAAAAGGGGGAGCCCTGTTTGAGGCAGGAGACCCGGGATTTCATACGCGTGGTGGGAACTGAAAAGGTCCAGCACAACTTGGTGTGAAGTTACAAGACCAGACAGGTCTATGAAGCCATTGCCCAGGAGATGCAGAGGCAGGGGTACAATAGGGATGTTACCCAGTGCATGCAGCAGGCAAAGGACTTGAGTTCTGGATATAAGTATATCAAGGGCAACAATCTCAAGTCCAGCCATGCCATGCGTACAATTGAGTTCCATGATGAGCTGGACCAGTTCCTCTGCATGGACGGGGATATAGTTGCCTCCCACATACACGGCACAGCCTTTGCCAGGGGCAGAAAGAGGGCACTAACAACAACACCACCACCCCGCTGCCTGACCCTCCCGGAGCAGGGGGAGAACTCTGCCCCTGGCGAAGCCAGACAGGATGCGGGAGGGTACAGCCCCATCACACAGGGGGAGGAGGCGGCCCAGGAAACTGCTCACACAAACGTCAGCCTCCGCGTGCACCCAAAAAACCCACAGGGCGACAGGCCATGGGGACAGAGGGTGCACACGGAGCAGACGGACACATGGGAAGCCTCCCAGGACACAGAGGAATATGATCCAGGTAGGAACACAACCAGGGCCTGGGGGGAGGGGGGAAGTGTCTGGAAGTTCATGAGGAAGAGGTCATGGAGGAGGAGGTGGTTGAGGAGAAACCAGTGGCACCCCCGAGACCCGGTCAACAGGACAACGATGGTAGGCCACCATGGACAAGGGAATGGTCACAGGCAGTGCCGGGACAATGGAATAGCAGGCAGGCCACAGAGGTATCCCCTAGATTAATATACCCACCATGCATGACAGGGACGGGCTGGAGGATCCCACAGTAGAGGAACCTAGCTACATGGGTTAACATCCCCTGACAGGAATGCAGATATGCAGTCACAAGGGAGGAGGGACCACGAGACATGCCCACAATGAGGTGCTGGGACAACATGGCCCTGGGTGAAGGCACATTCATATGGGGCCACCACTGCAGTCCGACACAGAGGATGGGAATATGGGGACCCCACCCTATCAGTCCCGACCAACACAGGGACAGACATGGAAGGGGGACAGACACTCCCTGAAGACGATAGGCACTCACTGAACATCCTGCACCCTGGTGTGGGAGCCCCGGGATAGACCCTCATGAGCCACAGGCTCAGCGGGTAGGCAGGGTTCCCAAGCACCACCGGAGCCATGGATACCCCCCTCAATCACAAGTTGCGGGCAATCTCCCCATCCAACATGCGGGCATGGAAGGGTGACGCCCGCAGAATGCGCGCATCATGGCTTCTCCCTGACTGGCCTGTGTACACGTCAGTGAACAGGCACCTGTGATCCACAATGGCCTGGAGATTTACTGAGAAAGCCTGCTTCCAGTTCAGATAGTCCATCTTGGTGTGTGTGGGCCAGATGATAGAGATGTGGGTGCTGTCTATTGCTCCGATACAATGGGGGAAGCCTATGTCCTCAAAGCCGTGGATAACTATCTTGGGATCCCAGAACTGGATGACCCGCTAGAGCAGCAGCTCCACTATCAGGTCACACACGTCATGGAGCGCCCTGTTAACAGTCACGGTCCCCACTCCGAACTTCTCCCCAAAGCTCCGACAGGAATCGGGGCTAGTTAGTCTCCACACTGCCATGGCCAATCGCATCCCTGGTGGCAGTGGATACCGGATGTTGGTAGCTTGCCTCCGGAGATGTGGGTTCAGGATCTCTCCGAGCTGGGTCAACAGGGAGTGGTTCATGCGAAAGTGGTCCGTCCATTCCTCGTCTGTCCAGGAAGCCAGCATGTTCTCCCACCATTCATTGGTGCATGAACACATCCAATTCATCCTCTGCGTTGGGACACACAATGGCCGTACAGGTTGAGAGGCCACCAGGAAAGAACAAGCCGCATGTCCTGGGACACAGATGTTCCGAACAGGGCATGTTGGTGAGCAGCTATCCTCCTCGCCCACCGCAATGATGCTGCCCAGCGCATTTTGGCTGCTCTCCGGCACCGTGTTCCATTTCTGTAGAAGCAGGGCCCTGGCAGGAGTAGCTCAGTGGCTAATAATAATAAAATTTTATTAATGGCACTAGCTCTCGCCTTGGCCATAAACAAGAATAAAATATTAACATCAAAAAAGACAAAAAATAAGACATATAATATACAAAACAAATATTAATATAAAATAAACATATAAACATATATACACACATATTTATAATAAAATAAAATAAAATGATTAACCATTATTCAATCAGTTTACTAATAACAATAAACAAACTTTCCAAGACCACCATCCAACACAAAAATTACACAAGAACTCAGCGGGCTCAACAGAGTTCCTGCTATACAACATAGCGATATTCTCTTACCAAAATTACCAACATCTGAGCCTTGGAAGCTCCCCCATATTTCCTTCTATCAGCCTTCCGCTAATGCTTGTTCCCTCAGCTTCATGGCCAAAAACATGAAGGAGGTAACTGACCGCATTACCTCTACCTCCTGGGTATCCAGGAGGGTTCTCAATTTACATATATCAGGAACAATCTTTCCTCTATCAAATAACGGATTTAGCCAAACAGCCCTGATCCCTGCATAGACCGGACAACGTAATAACACATGACTGAGGTCCTCAATCTCTAATTCCCCACAATAACACCATCGTTGTTCACATGGGATATTATTGTATCTACCTGAAAGAACTGTCGAAGGAAAAAGCTGAAAGCGCAAAAGAGTATATATTCTCCTGGAAGTTTGGTCCGATAGCTTATCAAGATAACATTCGAAGCCATGATATAATTTAACATATTTTAAACAGGGAGCAACTTTCCATTCCATAACAACAGACATATCTTCCTGCCTAGCGATATCCCACATCCTGAGCTTAACTATATTCCGCTGCCATCCTTTCCCCTTCCCACACAAATAGGAAAGGGAAAAGCCGAGGTGTCCCATATATGATGCCATTTGGGTTAGCCAAGGATACCTCAAGGCTCCTTGATACAACAATTTTTCTTGTAGGCAAAGCAAAGGTAGTGTAGTTTCACCCTGTAAACATAAGCGAGACCAATAACCAATTGCTGCCTGTTTCACCAGATGGACAATTGAAATCATACCGGTTTCAGCCCGGAGAACGGCGGCGGGGGTTCCCTGTGGGACTCGGAGAAGGCTACGGAGAAATTTATTCTGGACAACTTCTAGTAGTTGAAAAGATTGAGTTGTCATTAACTCTGCCCCAAAAAGAAGGATAGGGTGGACCTTTGATTTAAATACATCCAAAACAACTGACATGGAAATACCTACAGATCTAGCCATTAACCTCAAGATCCCCTTTGCTTCTGCCAAAGCCTTAGTGGCTAACAGTTTTTGATGCCTTTCCCAGGAACCAGTTCTACTGATAGAAATCCCTAGGTAGACATAAGAGTTCACCTGCATAAAGCTTTTATCATTTACTTTCCAACTACCCTTACTAGCTCTCCCACCTATCACCATTATCTGTGACTTTTGGTAATTTATATTTAAACCTTTATTATTACAATAATTAATTAGTTTCCCAAGCAATTTTAACATTCCCTTTTTTGTCTGTGATATCACGACCACATCATCAGCATACATAAGCACAGGGGTAGTCCGCTCTTGAATTTTAGGCGGGTGACACTCATCATCCGTCAAAGCTTGGGGTAGATCATTTAAATACAAACTAAACAGTAGGGGGGCCAGCACACATCCTTGCCTGACCCCCCTTTGTATAGGAAATGGTCTTGACAATAAGCCATTTCCAGCCAGGCGGATTCTTGCCTCATTCCCCGTATGGATACTTATCAGTAAACGTAATAAGTCCTCATGCAATCCAAGTTGGAGCAGATGATGCCAAAGCTTAACCCTAGGGACAGAGTCAAATGCTCTCTGGAAATCTATAAAGGCCATAAACAATTTGCCGGCCCTAATCTTTGTATACTTGGTAATGATATGTAGGATAATGAAAACACTATCCGTAGTAGATCTATTCCTACGGAAACCAAATTGCTCCTGTGGAAGTAAGTCCCACGCTTCTGCCCATTGCTCCAAGTGTTTTAACAGGACCCTAGCATACAACTTTCCAATAACTGGCAAAAGACTTATGGGGCGATAGCAGCTAGGGTCCTCTGGGTCGCCCTTTTTAAACACTGGTACAATTATTGATGAACCCCAGTCCCTAGGAACTTCCTTCCATCTGTTAATTGCAGAAAAATAAACTGCTAGCATGGGAGCCCACCATTCAGGACTTGCCTGCAGAACCTCTGCTACTATAAAGTCAGACCCAGGAGCTTTATTGGGTTTTAACGCTACGATCAAATCTATTACTTCCTGCGTACTTACAATTACTTCAAATTCAACCATGGTAGTTAAAGGCAAAGAGTCCACCAACTCCTCCCTCTCTATCATCGCTCCATCCCTTTCTCCCTCTCTTAATGCAAATAGGCCCTCGAAATATGCTACCCAGCGATCTTCCTCAAGAACCCGAAATGGGGTACTCGTTCGGGGCTGTGATACACAATTAATTAAATGCCAAAACTGCCTAGAATCTTTTAATAGAACTGCACATTTAAGTTTGGCCCATGTCCTCCACACAGCATTCCGTTTTTTCTCTTTAATCAAACTCTTATACCTTCTCCTTAAATCAAGGAAATGGGTCTGCGTAATTTCCGACTGACTCTTAACCCAGGAAAGTTTGGCCTGTGCCAGAAGTTTCTTAGTCTTCCTACACTCTTGGTCAAACCATCCCCTTGTATGTGAAGTATCTTGCTTATCACATGATAGTATTTCCCCTAAGATGCCTACTAGGGAAGTATAGCAGGTAGAAATTAGATCCCGATCTTCCAGTTTGGCTGCTATCACTTTCTCCCTAAGCCCCAGACAATTATTCCCCCATAATTCGTCCAAAAGTTTAACCAACAAAGTTGTGGACCATCTAACCCTGATTTTACCAGGCATACCACCCTTCCTCTGGGATGACTGGCATCCTATTTCATCCTTTGTCTCCAATATAACATCCACCGTTAGCACAGCATGGTCAGACTCAGGGCGGATCACTATCTCAAAATTTCTCACCCTATCCTGATGGGCCATTTTAGTTATAATATAATCCCCAATACTTCTCCCACGGGTACTAATATACGTAAATTCACCATCAGGGTCCAATAGACCTCTACCATTCAAAACCAAAAGATTATTTATCATGAGGAACTGGACCAACTGCTCACCTAATTGATTCTTAATCAAATCCCTCGATCTTCTCCCTACCCTAACAAAATCCTGCCCCAACAATGGATTATCAGAAAAATCTTCCATCAATCCAATCCTAGCATTCCAATCACCTGCCATCAACAACATGACTGCAGGATATTGATTATCCAGCTCTTCCAAAATGTCTTCCAAGGCACTCCATATACTAGCATCATAATAACAAGAGCCTACTGGGGGTATATACACATTAAACAGCAAAACCACCCCTCTTCCAGATATTTTCAATAATCCCAACTGGAGTTCGCGCCTTTTCGTACCAATCTCCACAAAAGATCCATTTATCTTCTCCGATATCAAGATTGCCATACCCCCAGAAAAACGCCCTCTAGTTTTACTTCTCACCCCTGGAAGGGAAAATACTTGGAACCCTGGGATCTCAATTGGAGAGAGATCAGTGGCTTGTTGGAACAACTGGGCCAGGATCATGATGCACGAGGCCAGGACCATTGACAGAATGACCCTCACCTCAGGGGGCTCAGCAACAGGCAGCATGGTACCAACAACAACACACACTCCATGAGAACCCACCACCGGAAGCAGTGATGGATCACCACACAGGTACCCTGCTAGCCTCTACGTGAATGGGTGGCTTGCCTCAAGGCCTGCACAGCTGTGAAGGTGCCCCGGTGAAGCACACAGCCAATCACTGGGCTGTGCACTAACCAATCACCTGGTTCCAGCCTGTGCCTCCAAACCCCACGCCCTGTGTGCCCAGCACACCCACACCATGCTTCACACGTCCCCTGTTGGTCAACGCCTATCCCAAGGTAATGGGGACCACTGCCACGGGCAAACCGCAAAGCACACTCTCCTCCCCCATGCTCTGCATGTACACCCAGTAATGGACAGCACCACCTATGTTCTAACTCAGCTCTCTGTCAGGATCACCTCTCACCCACCACACCACAACCACCTCTCTCTACATGCCACACCCGGGCACAGGAACCAGCCCACATACGTACTTTTGCGGACCATGCTTTGTGCCCGTCGATTGGTGCAGTACCATGGGTGTGTTCCGCACACCTGTTAGGGATTCCCGCTTGCCAGCACATCCCCACACTGGCACGGACTGCCTGAACACCTTGGGGCTAGGGCCACAGCGGGGCTGCACTGTGGCCAAGGGGGTCTACCTCCCCCCCTGTGCCCGTGACATGCCCCCGTGCAATCAGTGGGCAGGATGCATCCGCACCAGCCCTGTATCTGTCACAGCAAGTGAAGGCCGTGGTAATTTTTGCGTGCCTCATGGAGTGTGAGGTGCGCATGCGCGCCCGGGCTGGGCCCAGTGTGGGGGGGCAATGGGAGTGGATGGGGAGCCGAGGCAGGCAATCCACGGGTCTCTCACTGAGGTGGCTGGCAGCTCGGCAGGAATGGGGTCTGGCCTCACACAGCCTACCCCAAGTGAGGCACATGAGGAGGTTCGGTGTGCGGGGCGGGTTATAACCCCCCCCGTGCATTATAGGGAGGCAGTTTGGGGTGAAGGAAGCCCCAATAGGACTGAACCCCCACAGAAGCAGGAAAGCCGGGGGCTTGATGGGGGTTGTGCACCCCCATTGGCAGCAGCAACCAGGGATCGCACAGAGGAGGCGGGCCCAGCATGGTCTGGGGAGATGGAAATCGGGGGACAGGAAGGAGATCCTATACCCACTAGGCAGAGGTATAGTGGGAATGGCACCGTGGATCCTGATGGAGTGCCAGGGATGGCACTGTACTGCCGGGGGGTAGGGAACGCATCACAAGGGCAGGCCCACAGGCCTGTGGGGCCTGGTGTCTGTGTATCCACAGCCGGTGATGGACCCCCGCCACTGACCAGGAGGAGAACTCAGGGATCGGGACCGATGGAAGGACCTTCTGATGCCGAGATGTGGCACAGGATCCTGGCGTTGGAAGCGGAGCTCCGGAGCGGGAGGAACGAGCAGATGGTCCCAACCAGGACGAGGCAGCCTGAGCCCAGTTTAGAGATGGGGGATTTTAGGGTGATCCCAACACAAGGTGAGGGTAATCTGCTGGGATTAAGTAATGTGTCAGGCATGGGGCAAGTTGATAACATGGCGGGGAGCGGAACGGGATTCCAGTGAGACCCGTTCGAAGCGCCACCCCGTGAGGAAAACATGGGACAGCCAATTGGAATGCAGGCCGCCAGTCTCCCGGCCACAGTAGTCCCGACTGGGGTACCGCAATTGGCATATATGAATGGGTCATGGGTGTGGGTCATGCCTGCGGTTCCCCAGGGCCTCCCCTTGCCAGGGGATTCTATGACAAGCGTAGATGAGAGAGTAGGGGCAGCAGCAATGCAGGCAGAGGCCACTCCGGCCTCCATTGCCAAAACCGGGGGGAACCCAGACATTAGAGGCACCCAGATGTCCTCCCCCTCCACCTGGTGGGGCTATCCCCAGTGTGGCGGCCCGGTTTGGGGAACACCTCAGTGACAAAGGAAAAAAAATTGAAAGGGGAAAACGTAGATCTGTTCGCCCTGCTTTTTAGTGACCCAATAGTGGATCACACCGATCAGCCGGAAGAGAAAAAAAAAAGAGAAATTTTGCCGCTCAAAAGCGAATCGCAAATGGGCAAATTGGACCGCTGCTTTTGCGATTTATATGGGTGTCATTCTGCAGGTGGACCCTGAAAAGGGGTTGGAACTGCACAAGTATTCAGATATTGTGCACAGGGCTTATGGAACGGGGCCGGCAGGAGCATGGTTGCGGTATGACGAGGCATTTTGTCATAGGGCAGCCAACACACCAGGGCTCCAATGGGATGCTCATGCACCTGACCTATGATTAGAGTGCGTGATCAATGCCACAAATGCACCATGAGTGGACAGTGGCCACCCTCTGGTACGGGGCGGTGTTGCACCAGCGAATGATCCATTTCGCGGTGAAAGTCGGAAAGGATTTCAGGGACCCGGCCCATGTTGGGAATACAACCGGGCCGGACGATGCAATCGAGGGTCTTGTAAATTTTGGCACGGGTGTTAGAATTGCAGGGGGGGGCACCCAGCAACCAATTGTTTTTGCCCAAAGCAAAAAGGGGGAAGAGGGAGATATGGCCAAGGCCCCGGAAGTGGTAAGAGCTGGCAGGGACCCGCGACCGAAATCCGGCCTGCAAAGGGGCCCAACCCCAATCAAAATTGAACAGTTTTAAGCTGCTCTCAAGGGACACCCCAATTGTGAGGAAGTGGCGTACATCGTCAGTGGGTTTAGACAGGGATTCCTTATTCTGGCGGGTATGGTGCCACAGTGGGGGACAGGGAGGAATTTGAAATCGGTGCATGGTCTCGAGGGAGTGGTTGAGGAAAAAATTAAAAAGGAGGTTGGGGAAGGCCGAGTAGTAGGCCCGTTCAGTTACACACACACCCCCATGTTAAATCTCGTAGTCTCCTCGTTAGGTATAGTGCCAAAAAAGGTGGGGGGGGAAATATCGTTTGATTCATCACCTGTCATACCCGCCAGGTAACTCAGTAAATGATGCCATACCTAAGGAATTAACAGCGGTTAGGTATGCATCATTAGACACGGCAGTGGAAAAAATAAAAGCCATGGGTAAAGCAGACTCTTTTTCAAGCAGAAACGTAGGCAAGAGAGTACGGGGTACAAATTAAAGGCTGATTGATTGAAACGTGTCTTTTCCAATTATTCTTCCTATCTCTGCATCATTGTAGCCGTGGAACTCCATATTTACCAAAACAACATAGTCACAAAAGGTATGATGGTACAGAGGAATAAATAACAAAGAAATCCAACAACAACTGTACACAAGGTAGCTCTAAATGGCTGCCTAGAGCTTGCTGCTTAGAATTAGAAAGCTCTCCACATTGGGTTTTATCTTAAATGTCTAACTCACCCCAGGTGGGGGAAGGGGCACCCCAACCATGAATAACTAAATCAGGTCTGGTATGCTGCTGAGTAAATGCCTACCGGTTAAGAAACATCTCAAGCCTACAGTTTCATATGAAATGGATGAGCAAATCCTAAATGGGTGTATAAGTGAAACTAGCAAAACAAAACCTAATGCAAAATTAACTAAAATGTAATAAATAAAACCAGAAAAGAACAACAAACTCCAGGTAAGGAACAATAGCAGCCCCCAGCTAGTGATGGTATAGGCAACTGCCTACGCTATCCGCAATGGGTAACAAGGCTAGAATGCGCTGAAGATTCAATAGGAAACACACCCCAGGATTAAAAATCTGTGAGCTCATTGAGCCCCCATGGTTGAATGGTATCAAGGCTAAAAATCCCAAAGTTTTCTCTTACCATAAGATCCTTTGGGTCAATAGGTGGCTTCAATTTCTCTATGCCCCAAAAGACAAATTAATTCGTGTCCTGATGATATGAATTAAAGTGTTCTACTAGAGGAGCAGAGACTGTGCGAGTTTTCAATTTGCTTTTATGCTCAGTAATTCTAGTTTTTAAAGATCTAGAGGATTTCCCAATGTAGATTTTCTTGCATGGACACTGGATACTGTAAATAACTCCAGGGGTGCTGCAATTGATGAAGTCCCTAATCTCAAAGGTCTTGCTATCAAGAAACTGAAAAGACTTTACTTTTTTACTATAAATGCAGTTTGCACAGTGGCCACAAGGAAAATGTCCCACTACTCCCTTTTTATCTATTGTCCTTTGTAATAACGATGGCAGTCTTGCTCTGATTATATGATCACTGAGGTTTCCCCCTCTTTTATACGCAAAAAGCGGTGGGTCCAGACATCCATCAACATGGTCCAGCGTGCTCCAATACTTTAAAATAATTTTCCTGATGCATTTACTGTAATTATTAAAGGTAGTGACACACACCAGCCTGTTGTCCTCTTTCAAATTTTCCAATTGGGCACGTTGCAGAATAGTCGCTCTTGATACTGCCGTGGCTTTCTCTAAATTATATCTAATTACCCAGGGTGGGTAACCCCTATCTGCAAAATCCCTACACATTAATTTTGCTTCTAAAATGAAGTCTTGTTCCTTAGAGCAGTTTCTCCTGATCCTTCTAAATTGACTGTTTGGAATATTTCTAACTAAATGGCGGGGATGGTGGCTATCATAAAGCAAGTATGAGTTTTAATCAGTGGGTTTTACGTATGTAGAAGTAGACAACTCAGATCCCTTCACATGCACCCAAAGATCAAAAAAATTAATCTTAAATTCACCTGATTGCATAGTGAACTTAATTGTGGCACGTTGTCTATTAATCCATTTCTGGAATTTCAAAAGTGTTGTCATGCTACCTTGCCAGATGACAAAAATGTCATCAATGTACCTACGCCAAAGAAAAATAGGTAAATTTGCTGTCTATTCGTATATGGTGTTTGTGGTTTGCATTTACTATTGTGCTTGCTTGCACCAGTTACCCAATTGTGACTTATTACTGTGGAGTTGATTTGACCTTGTGTACAGTTGTTGTTGCATTTGTTTGTTATTTATTCCTCTGTACCATCATACCTTTCGTGACTACATGTGGGTGATGGGCCATCCATTCGGTGGTCTGGCTTGCCAGAGGTGTGCCAGGGAGCTTGGCTTCACCCTCCTGCAACAACCTCTTTGGGGGCACCCAGCCGCCGTTGTTGTACCATGGACCGCACAGGAGATCACAGCTGTTCACCTGGTGGCTGCTCGTCCCGAGTATGGACTGGCCCTCCAGGCCAGGGGTCCCCCTGTTGCTACCAACTACACCAGCATCCTACTGTGTGCCCGTGGTGTATGGCTTCTGTGATCAGAGTGCCAGGCCCTTCTTGGGGAGCTGGGCCTCCTACCCCCCCATATTGGTGGACCGCTACTGACCGGGACCCCTAACGCATTGGAGCTGGGCACCCTGTGATCAGTACTGAACCTACCAGATGTCAGGGCTGCAACTGCCATGGAGAACCACGTCCTGCCCCGGTTTATGGTGGATGCGCATATGCATTCCCGGGGATTCTGCAGGGGCCTATTCGCCTTGGAGGGTCTTGTCCCAGGACAGATGTTTCACGAGCACCCTCTGACCTCTCCCTGAGCTGGACGTCCCAACCTCCCCCTCCATGGCAACATGTTCCCCATGACTGTGCTGTGTCTTGCCTCCCCTTTGACAGTGCCGCTCCTCCCCACTGTATTGTGCGACCCTTTGATCGGTTGCCCCGTCTGCCAGACCCCATCATTGCTTCTGTGTACCCCTGCCTCCATCCCTGTTGCGTTAACAAGAGCCTCCATCCCTCTTGGAGTGGGTGCAATGATGGCCCAGAGTGATGGTTGCGTGGAATGCCCATGGGCCCGTGATCACCCATTCACTGACCTCTGTTTGCCCATACCTCCCCCTTTCACCCCATCGCTAATAAAGACCTTGCCTGTGACTGTACATGCTTTTGTGACTGTGTGCCACTCCGATCGCCCCTCCCATGACTGCAGCCTTTTCTCTGTGTGTTTATTTGTGTGATCGGGGTCCGGGGGCGGGGGGGTTATGTTTGGGATCACTGGAGCTGTCAGGTGGCAACCTTTTGATGTGTGATGCGTTCCTCTGGGGGCTCCCTAATGGATCAGGGGTTCGGCCTGTGGGGTGGTGGGGGCCCAACGTGTTCTGTTGACAGCACTGTCCTTGATCTGCTGGTGGCCACCTGGTGTCCTGCAACAGTGTGCGAGCCCCCGTCCTCTGGGAAGCCCCCTGATATTCCCTGTGGTGGTGGTGTAAACCTGGCTGGCGACGGGGGGCAATATGGCCTCCCCACCTGTAATTGGGAACCCACAGCAACCACACCGCCACCAGCGACTAACCCACTCTGCCTAACATACTCACCATCCCCCACACACGTAGCCAATTGCGTGGGTAACCTGGCTTGGGCCGGTGCGACGGGAGGCACACTCATTGCCACCACCCAACCCCCAGCCTCCAGTAATGTTGCAATCCGGGCTATCTGCTGTTCCATGCTGTCAACCTTCCTTGCGAGCTCCTCAACCGCCTGGCTGCTTGCCCCGGAGGCCCCACCAGCCGCCACTGGCCCGTGTGCGCCTGCTGCACTTGTGCTAGGCTGGGACAAAACAGAACCCAGATTAACAACAACCCCAGCCGCTGCAGTGCTCCCAACGTGCCCAGGGGCAACATCCAACAAGCCAGCCTCTGTTAACCTCCCCATAACTCCATCCCAAGCACTCATCCTAGCCTCAAGGCCCTGTAACAATGCCTGCCCCTGACCATCCTAGCACCCACCCTCCAATGCAGCCTGCCCTTGGTGACTGGACTGCGCTGCATGTAAATACCCACCAGGCAGCACAGGGGCCTATTTGTATGGAAGCCCCAGCCTGGCTGAGAAAATTCTCCAGGGCAGGTGGTCCTGTCCCAACTCCTGTCCCCCCCTTCCACCAAGGTGCAGACCCTGTTTCCCGCCATCCTCTGGCCCTGTACAGGGGCTGAATCACCCAACTGAGCAGCTGGTGTGGGGGCCACCGCAACCCTGTTGCCCCTCACCCTTTCACCGTGTACGTCCCCACCGTACCACCTGAGGGGGCATCAGTCCCCTTAGTCCCCTTCCTTCTGCCCATGTAGCACAATCCAAACCAGCAAACCCACACAGAGCTACACCACCCCCCCGCCCCCCGCTGAACACTCTGGGTGGTGGGCACTCTCCCCTCTGCCCAAAATACCCCTTTGCCACCTACACCGCTTCTGTGGGGGGTGGGGATGTGTGTGTGGTGTGTGGTTGGGGGCAATCCCTCCTGAGTATCCCCTGAACCCGCTTACAGAGAACCTCCCCTGTCCTTTCCCAGCCCCTCACACTGAGGACAATCCCCAACCCGACTCAGCACAGATGAAGGGGGGGGGGAACCCTCCTGCCCATAAACAAACTTGAACCACGACCCCACAGGGGGATCCCCTGCCGCGACATCTGTGTCCCCCCCCAAACACCTCCCACGGCCACTCCCGCAGACACTCCCCAGCCAAACACCCTCCCAGCACTCGAGAGACCTGGGCCACAACCCCGCAGAGGTACTCCCCTGTCGCTGCATCTCAGTGGCCCCCAACAGCTCTCCGAGCCACTAAAAGGAGGGGGGCACAATCCTCCGCCACAGGCCGGGAGCGCCGCCGCAACCGCTGTCCGCTTCAGTAGCGCGCCGCCAACCGATTGATGGGCTGCGCGGTACGCTACACCATGTGGCCTGAACAGGCCTATCAGGAAGGCGCCTTTTCGCACCTTCGCTCTATGCGTTGCAAACCGCAATCCCTTGCAGATTGCGGCTTGTAACGCTGCAGACAGCTTCCCCGGGACCCGAACTTGGCGGGAAGGCTTGGTGGACACCCCACAACCCAGTGCCCCATTTCTCAAGGAGGCGGGCACAAAATCCCCTGCAGCGCACAGTGCGCTTAGTGGGAGGATTCTTTTTGTTTATCACTGATGCACACACACACCCCGCCCCTCACTAGGGTCCTTTTCACACAGACACTCTAACACTTATAAAATGGATATTACATTTTATTATACATGTTGCAGGGCTGCAGGTGTGCTCTATGGGTGCCCTGCAACATGTTTACTAAAATGTAACCTCACTTTTATCAGTGTTAGCGTATCTGCGTGAAAAAGGCATATAACTATTCCATTGCAAGATTTTGCATGTAAAGACACACACAAAACTTCACACATTTTACAGTTTCCTGCAGCAGAACTATTCAAAATCCTAGGCTTGTGAAAATTCAAGCCCTTGTGGGCACATTTTTTTTTTCTTTATCACTGTGAGAACAAAAGCCTTCACCAACCACAGGAGCTTAGGAGACAGATATAAATTAACCACCAAACCATGAATTGACAAGCGTCAATAAGTCAAGTTTAGAGATGCGCTTTTTTCTAGAAAGTGGGGAGAGGGGTTATAACAACTCAGACCTGAGGCCTCAGGACCTTTCTCAGTGGCAGGGCCTCCGGCTATCTGTAACTGAAAATGAAGGGGATTGTGGGCTCCTGGGCAGTACAAGGGAGTTAGTGGAGGCAGAGCTAAACCTTTCTAACATGAACCATATTCCCACCCTCTCCCCAATTAATCTAGAGACCCAGTGACATAACAAAGCTGTGGCAGGCCCAGACTCATGTCCCAAATAGGGGCACTCCTAAGAGTGAGCAAGGGGGCAGAGTTTGCTGCGCCGGGGTGACCGGAGTCACAGCAGTCTCTGCCTCCATATGCTGCAAAGGTGATGGTGGTGCCCTGAGTCCCAGAGAGCTTGGGCAGCCTCCCTGGAGAGGCCACAACCCCACCAGGAAGAAAATATTAAGAGTGGGCACTGATCAGGGGCTGGACCAGCACAACATCCAAGTTTGTTCTGAACCCTTCCTTCTTTGGAAGGCCCCTTGTAAGTGGCTTGAGTACGGCTAGGAAATTTTCAGAGTTGGTGGGACAAAGTGTTGACCCACTCTCTCCCACACCCACTCCACAAATTTCCTAGTGATGCACAAGCCACTTACGTAGGACCTGCCTAGAGTCCAGGGTCTGGGCTCAGCTAAGCCCCCCTCTCTCCACAATAACTACACCGCTGCATAGACCAAAATGGACTCCCCGGCAAACAGTTTGGTGAATCCGAGATGTCTCCTATGGGAGTCGACTCTAAGCCATCTATTGATGCCAAGTTCTGGGACAAATTTCCCACCTATTTTGCAAATAAAATCACTCACACTTACCACAGCTAGGAGGCTGTCAGCTTGATGGAAGAGTCAGAGTTTGAGGCTGTGGAAGCTCACTCTTTTCCCTTTTATCTGGATCAGCTTCACTTGGTGCTGCCAACCCATGTAGAGTGAGTTGTTAAAGTGATCTGTGCCTGTCCTGGCTGCTGAAAGCCAGTCGGGACCCCTGGCCCTTTGCTGACTGGAAACAGAGTAGCGTGTATAGGGGTGTGCATGTTGTTTTCATTATTACAATAATGATAACGAAAA
>QEPC01001840.1:847394-862363 GCA_003113815.1 Sphenodon punctatus
CCCAACGTCCCTCTCTCACAGGGGTCGGGCTCCACCCCCGCCCCACAATAACCCTCCCAATGCTCCCCCTGCTGCCACCAGGGTCAGTCACTGGGATACCCTCCCCCTCCCTCTAACCACCCCTCCTACACCCCCACCCTTCCGCCCTAGCCCTGAACAAAAAGAACCCCACAAAAACATCCCTTGCCACCCCCTGCCACCCCGAAGTGCCCCAAAGTGCCGCACCCTTTGGCTGTGGCCCTTTGGCTTGAGGCCTGTGGTTCGTGACCTATGGCAGGAGCTGCTGGCCGCTGGGCTTTAAAGCCCCGGCTACTTCTGTGTGGGGGAGGGGACAAGCCGGCCCACGCAACCGGCTTCTGCATTCCCCCCGCCCCCCCGGCACTCACAGCAGTCTTTTTCTTCCCCCCACAGGTGGGATGGAGCGAAGCAGCAGAGACAAGCGGCAGCAGCAGCAGCGAACCCCCTCCCTGCCGGCACCAGATGGAAACAGCACAGGCAGGCAGGTAAGTGGATGGTAGAGTCCTGGCTGGGAGCCGCTGGCCGCTGGGCTTTAAAGCCCCGGCTACTTCCGGGTGGGGGAGGGGACAAGCCGGCCCTCGCAACCAGCTTCTGCAGGAGGCTCATCGTTCTGTGAGACAGACTCAGTGGTTTCCTGATCCTCAGTCTCGAAGAGTGACTTTCACCTCATTGTTCCTCAGTGTGTTCATTATGGAGCTGGGAAACGTGGTCCGCATGGTGTAGAAAATGGCCAGCTCCCCATTCAAGCATGCCCTGGTAGCCAAACCTCAAGTAGCTGAAAGATGGGGCTATATCAGATCATGACCATGGAAATGTGTGGGCTGTGGGGATGGAGAAAACCCAGTATTGGCACTCAGAGGTTCAGATCCTCAGGATGGCAGAAAAGAGGTAGATGACGATGTGAGATATAAGATTAGGATGAAGACGATCATGGACACAAAGGCTATGTCCAGCATGGTTTCTGTCTTGTTGAGCAGCATATTGGCACAGGCTAGCTTCAGCACTCATGGGATGTCCCAGAAGATGCCACCCATTTCTGCCTCCTTATTTATTTATTTATTTATTTAAACATTTTATATCCTGCCCCTGCTGCCAAAATATAAAAATACACATATAAAAAATACACAAGCAACACAAACATAAAACATCTAAAAAGGGGGGAGAAATGGAGAAAAAAGGGAGAAAACCTCCCCCCTGGGAAAAGTGGAGAGAGGAAATAAATACCCCAAATTTACCACCCCCCATAAAAATAAAAATCCACCTTTGCCCATCTCCCTGGCCCAGAGCCCTGTCTCTTATACACATCTAGATGTGTATAAGAGACAGGGGGTGGGGCGGGTTAGGAGAGATGCCAGGCATTTAAAAACTGAGCTATAAAAGATTTATATTGGTGAAGGAGAAAAGGAACAGTCAGGGACCGCGTCTATTTCTATGTTTTGCACAGCACCAGGTCCCACGTCTGGCGCTATATAAATGGTTATAATAATAATAATAAATAATAATAATAATAATAGTGGTAAACACGAAGGGGGGGCTAAAGCAACCATATGCGTAGGGGTAAGGTAGGAAACAGCTTATCGGGTGAAGTGAAAGGAATATGTATATGAAAGGAACTGGGTTCACAGCAGGCATACAAGGTGGAATCTACACAGAGAAGGAAATAAAGTGCTAAGAATACCTATAATTAAATGGACACAGCATTTCATACAGAAAATGAAAGAATTAGGTACAGTCAGAGGGAAGATAAAGTGGTGAGAATGATATGAAAGGGGAGGGGTACAAAAGGGAGGAGAGAATACACTGAAGGTAACAGTAGGGGATATAGAATGGACGTACAAATCTGAGGCTGGCTGGTGAAGAAGGAGATATGGTATACACGAACACAGAAAATGGTACACAGCAGTTAATACAGAATATGAAGGAACATGTTACAGATTATAACAAAATTTCAAAATGCAGTACATTATAAGTCATTACAGATTTTTGGAGTGGCTGGTGAAATTTAGGTCCTTGTTAAGTCCATTGTTTTTGGTATCAAATAAAGTTATGAATTTTAGTTCCCAGGCCTGTCTCTTGAGGGTGATGTGTAGGTTTCCTTTGAGGTTGAGGATGGATAGGTTGGAGATGGAGTGGTTATACTGGGAGAAGTGACTGCCCATTGTAGATCCAGTGGCTTTACTTACGATTGTATGTCTGTGGGTGTTTTCACATGGACAGTTAGTCCGCACTAACTGAATCTAGTGCGGACTAGTTTGTTCATCTGAACGCTGTCAGTGGTGCTTATTAGTGCAGACTAAGAGATAAGTTTGGTTCTTACAAAACCCCAACCACTTGGTTTTATGAGAACCGTACTTAAAGTAGTCTGCACTAATGTCCTTGTTTGATAGGTTTACAATTATTTTCTGGGTCATTAGTCCGCACTACATTGTCCGTCTAACAAACACTGTAAATATTAAACTAGTGCGCATTACTTTGGCTGTCTGTAAACTGTGTGAGTTCATATGTAGGTGTAAGGGCTGTTGAGTTTCACCAACGTAGTTTCCATGGCGGCATTTGGTGCACTGATTGAAATATACTAGGATTTGCAGGTGTTGTTGCCTCGTATTTGAAATGGTTTTCTGTGTGGGGTGCTGATGGTGGTAGTGGTATGTGTTGGCAGGTTTTGCATCTACTGTTCTTGCAAGATCTTGTTCTTNGTGCTCATTTTTATCAACAGCAGTTGGTCCAATAAAAGATATCATCCAAACCAGTCTCTATCTTTCTCACTAATAGGACTTGTGGAAACAAGTGGAAGACAATTCCAGTCCTATTAGTGAGAGAGATAGAGACTGGTTTGTGGGGTGCTGATGGTGGTAGTGGTATGTGTTGGCAGGTTTTGCATCTACTGTTCTTGCAAGATCTTGTTCTTGTTGAAGTTGGGGTGTCCTGGATGGTGGGTAGCTTGCTTTGGATGATCAGTCGTGTGAGGTTGGGGGGTTGTTTGAAGGCCAGAAGAGGTGGTTCAGGCAAAACTTTTCTTAGGGTTTGTCCCCATCAAATATGGGTTGTAGTTGTTTGATGATGTCACATATAAGTTCCAGTGTGGGGTGGTAGGTGACGACAAAGGGGAGGGGTGAAGCTAGCGGGTTCTTTCTGAATTTTATCAGGTTCTCTTGTGGGATTTGGGTGGTTCATTCTATAATTGTGTCTACTTCTCTGTTGGAGTGCCCTTGTTTTGTGAAAGCAGTTTTAAAGAAAGTGAGAGGTGACCATCATGGGTCTTTTCCTCAGAGCAGATTCTGTGGTGTATGAGGGCATTAATAAACGGGATGCTACCATGCAGGCCCATCCAGTGGACACATGTGGTAGTGCCCTTGTAAAAGTGGGGGTGGGTGGGCACATGCTCCCATGACCCACGCACCCCCACCTGCCTCCACCCATCTCCCCGCACAGAGCAACCCGGAAAATCCTGGGTTGCACCATGTGGGGACATGAGTGACCAGTGGGTAGATGGGTGTGCATGCTGGGTGTACACCCATCCACCGCCATTTAACTCCTTCCCTACCCACCAGAGGTGCGTGTGCGCTCCATCAAGCACAGACAGACCTGCCCCCCCCCCTCCATTTAAAACTGGCCTGAGTGCTTGGCTGTAAATAACTGATTTTGGGAGTGTCTGGGGTGGTTGCTGGATCGGTGGAGGAAGGTGTGGTGGTCTGTCAGTTGCCATTGTGCACGTTGACAAACAATGGTGTCCAGGAAGCTGATGCTGGTGTGGGAATATTCCAGGGTTAGTGTGACAGAGGGGTGACGGTTGTTGAAGTAGAAGTGGAATTCTAGCAGCAAGTCCAGATTGTCTGTCTAGATGATGACAATATCATCTCTGTATCTGAGGTACAGGAGTAGTTTGGTGCTGCATTTTTCCAGATATTCTTCTTCAAGGTGTTCCATAAAAAGGTTGGGGGTATTGGGGAGCCAATTTGTGCCCATACCTGCCCCCATGGTTTGTACATAGTGTTTGCCATTGAATGTGAGGTTGTTGTGCGTAAAGATGAAATGGATGAGCTTTGCAATGTGTTTGGGGTGGCTAGCTGAGATTTCTCTATTGTCCTGCAGGTATTTCAGAGTCTGGCAGGGGGGCTTGGGGGGGAGCACAATATACCACAAACAGTGCCATGGATCCAGGCATGCTTCCCCTGCCCCTCCCTGCCTTGACTCAGATACTGGCCTGGCTCCTCTCTTCCCAGATGCCCGTATCCAAGTCTGACACAGGGATGAAGAGAATCTCTCCGCAGAGTGTGGTGACGGCGGAAGGCAGGGAGTGATAGTTCCACACTGACATAAGGTGGTGCACTAGGCTGGACCAAGGGCTGCTATGCTCTGTGGTAGTAGCTATGGAGGTGGCCTGGATGATGACAGGACTCATACATGCTTTAATAAGGTCCATCTATTCTAAACCAAAAGGCCAGGGCTTCTCTTCCTGTCTTGGAGGGGCTGGATCGGGGTCCCTCAGCAGAGACTCAGAGGGCTGCATGGACCCCACCTCCCCAGTATGGATCCCCCCAGTCAGGTGGGGAGAGTGATGGAATAAAGGAGACACACTGAAAACTGCATGTTCAGGATGGTGTTAGTTTATTAGTGTGACACTGAGCTGCCGCCACTGAAGGGAACGGGGGAGAATGTGACTGACGGAAGCAGACATCGCAACTCTTCAGAGAGGCAGCCACGTGCCTCAGATGTTTCAGAGAAGGCAGACGTCCACCCCTGTCTTATCCAGTGGCATCCCCAGTGTTGAGCTCCGCCTGCAGGCAGCTGAGCTGCTCTCATCTCTACAGCTCGTGCTTGCAGATGTAAGAGTTCTGCTTTTTGCAATAAGCGTCGTTCCATTTCTTGAAAGCTACAAGGCAAAGGAGAAGTTATTCTTTCAGGTGGGGCCTTTCCTTCCCCGTTCCCTGGACCTCCGAGGATCAGTCTCCAGGAGGCACTGGTCCGCCATCACTACTCAGGAACAGGAATGCATTATGGGACGTGTTCTCCATTAAGGAGGAAAGCCTGTAGGAGCAACATATGGTGGCATTCAATTCCTCGGTGTTACTCCATTCCTCGCTGTTACAGAAGAAATGGAAATGTTTATATTCTAGTCAAATCAACTCCAATTTAGTTTAGTCTTTGTCCTGAGTCAAGATGAAAGTAAATGTCCAAGTATCTTGATCTGATGCCAAGGAAAATTCTATTTTCTAAGCCCATCTCCCCATCTGAACCCTCTGTCCTCTGCCCAGGAGCTCTGCTTGAGGCTTCTGTGTTTAACGAGCTTCCCAGAAGAATTTCCTCATTCTTGTGGAAATTGCTTATATTTCAGAGGATCACTATCCCCTCACTGCAGCCCTAGATGCTTCTTGTACTACTACTAACTCTAGGCCCTAAATCCTAATAAGGTAGAGGAATATAATGCTGTTGCCCGATTTGTCCTTCTAACCTTTAAGCGCAGGGCCTATGAAGAGGAGGATAGTGCTACATGCAATCAGTGATGTTTCTCTCCACTGATGCTATGAGAGCTGCAGACTTAGGTGGATTAAGTCTAGAATTAGTCTGAATAACATAAATTCAGTATGGGGGTAATCTGGATGGCTCTCTTCTCATCAGGATTCGACCATGGAAAAGTCCATTTGTGAGTATAAATTAATTCTTGTTTTCATGAAATGACTGCTTTCAAACAAGGAACAACTTAGTAGTTGTTGTTCTCTAACTAGATGAATAAATTAATAAGAGGATGTATCAGGATACGAATTAGCGTTAACACTACATAGATGGAAACCAGCAACGGGTAAATAGCTTTTAGCTATTGTAGTTAATCTCCCAGGAGGATAGAAGATTTAATAAATCAATAGATTAACTTTTAATTTAACCTGGTAGGGATTACATTCCTTATTAAATTACTAGTTAGAAGAATGTTTTTAGTCTTTTTTATTTATTTTGATTTGAACAGTATTATGACTCCGTTAAGGTGTCGGCTTCCTCCCTGACCGGTTGTGATCAGAGTAGGGGATAGTTTTGATGATTTTAAATTTGTGTATTCATTTGTCTGATCCGTTTGTGGGCAGTAATGTTATGCTCTATTAGGTTAATTAATCAAGTGTGTTACAGTATTTTAGAGGATATGTTTGGAGCAATGTTTGGATGTTTTGGCCACGGCGCAAGCCAGTGCCATTCAATCAATCAATCAATCCATCCATCCATCCATCCATCCATCCATCCATCAATCAATCAATCAATCAATCAATCAATCAATCAATCAATCAACTAGTACTAACTAGGCCCCAAGGAGTATCCAGCTGCAAGGGTATTGAGCTATTTTTCCTAGGGGCAGAAGTAGAAAACACCAGACCAGAAATCTGTCAGCAACAAATGAATGAGCAGAGTCCTTCCACACGAGTCTGGGGGCAGCCTCTTACCAGTTCCCCTCCGCAGCTCGACACAGTACTCCACTCCCCCGAAGTTGTTGGGCTCCCCAGAGATAAAGGCCTTGTAGTTATAGGTAGATTCGTCCGCCCACCTCCATTTCCCATTCTGCAGAGGCAGGAAAGAAAAGTCAGGGTATAGGGGAGGGAAGAGACGGCAGTAGGGAAAACAAGTGATGGCTTTATGGGTAGTTTCCTTACTTGAGCAATTGGAAAGCAAAAGAAGGGATAAAAATGGGGTGGAGAGAGACTGGCTCAGGGATACAGATACTAGAGATGCTGCTAGAACTGGCAGTTCATAGTGACACTCATTGTGTAGACTTGACTCTATCTTCAATGGCATTTGCAAGACTGAATCAATCCCTGCTCAATGGAGTGGAGTCCCTCTGACCTGCATTCCTCCCACCTTGCTCCCACTGGCACCCCCATCCCATGGGGGTGTTGGGTGTTTAATCTGCCTAAGTTGTCCTAAGCGAAGCAAAATGAGCGTGCATCTGTGATGGTGACACTGGATTGAAGATGGAACGGGGTGTGGCATCTTTCTCCTTCTGAAGAAAAGTGGTATAGTCAGATCCTGGTTTGGGGCAGGGCTTGGTAGGTGAAAGAAATCCTAGGCCTTTCCCATCCAGGGGCACCAGTTCCATTATGACCATAGGACACATGGTTTATGAGCATTTCCCCAATATCGGAAACAAGTCCTATTTCAGCTGAAGGATCTGGAGATACTCTTAAGAGGAGCATTTGTCAGAAGGGAAGTGGATACCAGACACTCACCTGCCGTATGTCATGGAGGCCAATCCAGACATCACTAGGGTCTGTCTGGAATTGGGTGATATGCTCAGCCACTATGGCAGTCTCTGGGACAGTGAGAATGGAGGCGAGATGGGCTCCACGGGCGTAGCTCTGGCACTCGATCTGGACAAGGAAAAGAACAAGAGCTTTTACCCCCATACTTTCCACGGTACGTGGGAAGACCCAGCCCTTGGAACGTTAGTTAGAAGTCAATGTGGTCTTGGGTGAGGCACTCAGCCTCCCTTGGTCTCACCAACATTCTGTGAAAGCAGATAATAGCCCTGCCTAAAAAGTGGGAATACTGAAAATAAATATATTAAAGAATGTAAGACACTCCAATAATGCACTGAGGGAAGATGTGTGGGTAGATGCGATGGAAAGGATTTTGGCTCTACAAGGATTGTGGGCAGGGGGGGATGTCAGTGGAGGAGGATCCATCTCCATCACTTTTTCATGCTCTGAACTCCCCCATCATTTGCCCCACACAAATACACCCCATGGGGCAATAGGGAGCTCTCTAAACCCCTCCACATCCTCCGCTTTGAAGACAAACTATTCGTCAACCTACTGCGGCTCCCTTGGGCTCAGGGTTTTACCAATCCCTGAGGTTCTTGCAGGGTTGTTTTCAAGTGTGTCTTTGGTTTGATCATATACAAAGTTATTACACAAATATTTGGGAACTGAGAAATACAGTAGTGAGAAAACAACAGCAGAGAGTTTTGGCCTCCCAGAATGTCCTGGGTTTGCTGCTCTCGGCTGCTCGGTGGCCCAACTAGTTCATGACTCTTTCAAGCTCCCTTATTCATATACACTCGTGACTATTTCTGGGTGGTTCACAACATTCCACACACTGATCCAGATCCTCTGGCTGCCACTGTGCACTGTGGTGCCAGGAAACCTGTGGGTGCCTGTGCCCTCCGGAGCCCTATGTTCTGTCTGTGGGACATGGGCTCCACTACAGCGAGACGGGTGGGTTCCAGCAGGTTGTATTCACCCTTCAGCAGAGTGTCTCCCTAATCCTGCTCTGTCTCTTTTAGGGCTGGGCTATTGCACCACCTCTTACCTCAGCCTCTTCCCAGCTCAGCTTCTTGTTGAAGAACCCGTAGCAGTTGCCCCGGTATTGCAGCCACTCCCTGGCGCAGGTGTCAGCCTCGACTGCTCGGGGAGAGGAGAACAGGAAGAAGAGAGAAGGAAGCACAATTAGAGGCTGCCACAGAAGAGGCAGTAGGATTGGGCATACACAGAGCAGTCAACAAAATGGGTGTCCAAAGAGGCTGGGGAATGCAGAGGAGTCTAGGGCAGAAGGGTGGGATGGGAGAGCAGGAAAGTGTATCGGTTCTTGTGGGTGAATGGTTGGGTAGATTTGAGGGTCTGAGAGGAAAGTGACAATTAAAAAAGAGAACAACTAAAGGGGTTCAAGTGTTGTCAATGTAGAAGGGGAAAGGGACAGGGAGGTTGAGTTTATCTAATCTAGACATATCACATTTGGGCGAAAGGGGACATTTTGGCACAATGATATCACCGATTTGGGATGTTGTGTCACTCTGTCTTGGTGAGAGATGTGGGGCTGTCTCTCCAGGGGAGGGAGTAGCCCCAAGACAGCAGGAAAACAGGCTGGTGGCAGATTTATCTCTTGGTTTTCCCCAGGGTGTCAGAGGCTGGAGAAGCAGGTCTCGTCTCGGTGTCTTGTGGGAAGGATGCAGAACCATTTGTTTGAGGTTTGTTCTACCCGAAGGCGGTAAGAAATGGTCTGTGGGGAGTCGACTGTGACTTTTATTCCTATCTGGAGGCAGCCAGGAACCTCTACTGGAATTCATTCTTGTTCTGCTTAAACAGCTCTAGATTAGAGGGGCTCATCAGGGACTCACCTCCTGGGAAGGGGTTTGAGAGCAGGAAGCCGAAAAGGAACAGGCTGAAATACGCGATGGGTCCCATCTTCTTGCTGCACCTGGGGAGAAGAGAGAGGAGAGATGGGGAAGAGAGGAGAAGAGAAGTTGTAATGAGACCTTGAGTGATGTTGGCAGAATGACCCCCACCCCCACCCCAACACTTCATAGCAGCGTGAGGGCTTATTTCACCTAGTTTTTTAAAAAAGTTAGTATATAATAATTGATTTAACTTTATATGCAAATTTTGCTTCCCATAAGATCTCACTTCTGATGGAGAACAATTTGTTTCTTGGCGTCTCCATAACATTACTTGAATGCTCTCTTGACTGGGCTCAGACTTTAGTCTAATCAAAATGTAAATAGTAGAAGGTGTTTCTAATTTCTTATATGGCTGAAAGGAGCATCTAGTCTGACCCCCTGCTAGAAAGCAGGATATTCTCTGATTCCAGGTTTGAAGATACATTTTTGTCCATCTGGGTTCTGAAAAACATTCCATTGAGTGAGACTCCACAATCTCTCTGGACAGCTTAAATCATTTCCTTATGCTGCTGCTCACAACTATCTTAAAGGATGGGCCTTTTGGCCTTTGCTCCTTGAGAGAAGGTATTTGTGCTGCTCTCTGTCAAAGTAAGAGCCCACTTTCTGCTACATTCCCTTTCCCCCTTCAACTTGCACACGTGTACTCCACAATCTGCCAAGAAAAGCAACCTTCTCTCTGGATATACAGTGCCATGCTAGAAGCTCATAATTCGGATGGACAGATGGGTTATTATGAGTTTATCTGTCCTTCCTATAAGCCTCCCAAAGTTCTGAGCTCAGCTGAATTCTACTGCATTAAGAAAGACCCCCCCTGCACTGAACTCATCCACTCACCCAAGTCCTCGTGTCTCAGTTGCCTTTGGAGAATGGACGTGGTCGTCGGATGAGCTGAGAGTTGCTCTGTGCCTCTTTCTCATCCAGACATCTGTTATATAGATCCCAACTGGCCATGGGGAAACATGGGGGGACGGGCGGTTCAGGAAATTCCTGGTGTCCAGGATTGCACAATCTGTGATCGAAGCACAACCAAGGGCATTTCATCACCAGCTGACACCTTCTCCTAACATGCAAATACCATGCAAAATTCTGCCTTGATGTCTATCCACTGGAGTCAGCACGTGGACTGTGCTGTGGTGAGACTGGGTTTATCAGGGGGGAACTAAGATCTGAATCGGAGGCCTCATTTCATGGATTTCAGAGGTTTGGCTGTAGACTATTAGAGGGGCTGTGGAAAGAGTAAGGTGGCTCTGTAGCCTTTACCCACAATAACCCTCTACCCTTAATCATGACCACAACCCATTTAAAGGAATGTGCTTCTTCTTTCTGGAAGAACAATATTATGAACTGGAAAAAAGAATCAGTAACTCTGAGAAATTCCAGACATTCGCTATATTATGAATATATCACGATGACAGAAATAGCAAATGGCAAATAGTTCATAATTAATGGCAAATAATCTCTCTCTGTCTCTCTCTGTCTCTCTGTCTGTCTCTCTCACACACGCACACGCGCACGCGCACGCATACGCACATGCACAAACACACACACACACGCACACGCACACGCACACGCACACAATTAGTGTATTTTCTAGCGCAGGAGGGAGAGTCTTTCCCCTCCCCTGAGCCACTATGAAATAAGGCTGAAATGGATTCTTCTGTCTCTGATGGATACTCCCACTCCAATCTGGGATCAGCAAAAGAGAGACTGGATACAATTTAGTACCATTTCATTGGAGAGCCAGATCAGCTGTTCTGACTGTCTAGCAGGACAGTACTATGTTTCACATGCACAATAAAGTACATTTAGTTTTGTGCAAGTGTAAGTTAGCACTGTCATGTTGTTTGGAAGCTGGCACTTCATTTGGCTGTTGCACAGAGATCCACTACAGTTAAAAATCTACAGCGGATCTCTTTGGGTCATTCCAAAACCATGGATGGTGGGGCTGATCCCTTGGCCTTGAGGATGCCGGGTTCACCCCTGCCCGCACGGCACAGTGTGCACGAGGTTCCTGCACAGGCGTATGGGGCCTGGGATTAACCCCATTATCTGTAGATTTAAATGGCCTTCTCTGTTGCAGCTGTACTGTGAGAATTACTACCAGTTTTGCAAGCTGACTAGGAGTTGGGAGTGGGTGTGCTCATGGGGTGTGATCAGGAAAGGGGAAGGATGAGGAGGGTCCAGATCATGGATCTATGCCATGGATTCACCCCTATCCTAATCTCTGTTCCACTCCCCTGAGCTCACTCTTTCTGTGTTTGAGAGTACGGAGTGGATCCATTGCTCTGATCCAGGAACTAGAAAGGGGTCAAATAAAAACCAGCCATGGGCCAGATTTAGCCTATGGTCCAGAGGTTCTTCACCCCTGCTCTAGAGCTTTGCTGTACCTTGTGATGGATGACAGCATCTGTACTTGTATTTGCCAGTAGGAGTTTCTGATTTAATTTTGATCGTCTATTGCACTTCCTACTACTAGTGACTCTGGTGAAAGGGGATTCACACTCAGCTCTGGCTTTATTGCAGATAATGGGCGACCAATTCTGATTTACCTCAGTAACGGAGATAAAATCCTGAGCCAGGCACTGTTGAATCCTGGGAAAGGATGGAAGGGAAGGAGCTCTTGGTCACTAAATGCCAAAGACAACTGAAATCAGCAACTGGAGCAGATTCAGTGGCCCTTTTCACACAGACACTCTAACACTGATAAAATGTATGTTACATTTTATTATACATGTTGCAGGGCACCCATAGAGTGCACATGCAGCCCTGCAATGTGTATAAAAAATGTAACACCCATTTTATCAGTGTTAGTGTCTGTGTGAAAAGGGCCGGGGATTGTCAGTGAGCACCTAAGCATTTCCCCCAGAAACGTATGCAGACAACGGAGAAACCAGATTTGACTGCTATGATCCAAATTCTGTCCTGATTCCAATTTAGAGTTGAATTATTTTTTTTAATTTTAAAGACACAAATAAAATTTGAATCATCATTTCAGAAATGAATCTCCCCCCCCCCACAATTCACTACTGTTGCAAGATTCACCACTTCAGTATTTCTCACTTTTCTGTTCATCGTTATTAAACATTTCTCTAGTGCTGTCAGTATTCCTCATAAAAACCACCCTCCCAATTCACTTATGAAGTTGTCCATTATTATTCCATTTTGCAGATACTGAAGCAAGGCCAAGAGGCAGTGAATTGCCATAGGTCACCCAATGAGTTCATGGCAAATGTGGTATTAGAACCCTGTTCTCTCAGGTTCAGGTCCAACACTTTAACCCAAAGGCTGCACTGACTCCTCCTGTAGTTCGGTGGGCAGGGTATCATCCTCCCTTCTGCCTAGTCTTCTTCACATCCCTCCTACAGCCCTAATACGTCCATCTGGCTTTCCCTAGCACCTTCCACCCAAATATTACTCAGGCATGGCCCTTTGACTCTCGTATCGTTCAGAGTCCCTTTCCCCTGTGTCCCTCTCTCTCTCTGGCAGTCCCCCAAAGCCCCACTGGACCAGCCACGACTCAATTGCCCTGCTTACAGCAATCGGTGAGCACCACTCTCTTCAGGGTCTGCTGGCCCCGTAAAGGATTACTCCTCTGTTGCCTGAATCTCAGGGCTCCACAGTCATCAGAAAAGTAAAAAGGTGTTAGGACCATCTTGGTGGTAGACCAAGATCCCAGTCTGCAGAGTGTCAGTAACCAGTAACCACACAGAGACACACTTTATAAATGAGAATGTTTTTTATATATTCTGGTTCAAATTCAGAGTAAATACAGAAGGTGCATCATGAAACAAAATGAAAGGAGCGATGCAATGCTAGCTTAACTTAGCAAACTTCCCTGTCTAAGGCCTTACCTACGTTCTAGAAAGCAAAGTGTCCTGGCTGCCATGCTGGCAGGCTGATTATGGCAGCTTTTTCTCAGGAGCTGTGACTCGGATGCTCACAGACAGGTGCTCTGTGTCTTAGGCTGTTTTCAAACAAGCACGGCTGGGAGGGTGGGGGTCTGTGTCCACTAAGTGGAGCAGCCACGGAGTGTCCACTCAGGTGGAACGCGTGGGGAGGGATTCTAACAGGCAGCTCCCAGGGTGGATACTGCGGCAGCCCCCGCACATTCCCCCTGCCACGGACCAGGGGGGAGGGGAAGCGGGCAAGGCTGGTGTTTCAAATCGACATGTGCCGGCCGAGCACTGGGGAACCCAGGCTCCCCAGCATGCGCGGCCAGTTCCTGTGCCTTGCAAAGGCTGTTTCCCTTCTCACTGTGCCTCTGAACGGCAAACCGCTCAGCTCACCTGGCTGGCTGCCGCTGTTCTTACGGGCTGGGGATGTGTGGGCGTCGGCTCCCACATGCTTTTTTTACTGCCCTGCACGGCGCACTCTGGCTTTTTCACCAGTGCTCCATGAGTGGCCAAGAGAGAATGCTGTGTGGGTCACGGGAGAGTGCAGCCACCCACACCACCTTCACGCGGGCATTCGGGTGGGTGGTTGATAGGTGAACATAGGTGGTTGGGTCTGATTTAGTCTTCGTTGGGAGCTGTAATCTTTACACACCGCTGGTGTAAACAGTCTCTCATGTCTCAAACATGCCTTTTAACTCTCCAAATTGCCTTGCTTTGAGTTTTTGGCTGATTACCCACGAGATTCCTTGCCCAGACTTTGGTGCCATGGGAGCCTGCACGAGCTCTTGTCTCATGGGAAAGGCGGAAGTGCACGTCTTCCACTGGCAAGCAGCCTCTGATTAACTCGCATTGTTGGTCATTCACCTACTGTATAGCCTCAACCTAAGTTGACCCAGATGGCCTTTATTACCTATGCGGACTGATTGTCCTGGTTTTTGGAGTTTTACAATGCTAGTTTCCTGGCTAAGGTTCTTCACCTTGACCAATACAATATATTTCCCTCTGGCTTATACAATCAATGGTAAATAGACATTTCTTTGACATCATGACCTTCCTCATGTTACATGTAAAGATTTCACAACATACGTCATTGCTGGGTACATAATTCCCCATGACTTCTCCCTTGTAACTAAGCTAAGTATGTGCACCTGCAACTTCTCAACTTTATGAGTGTAGCTGTATCTCCCTGCCTTCCCTTCATGCTCATCTTTTCTCTCTTGTTCACCAAGGTTTGTAAGTCCCTCCTGGGCCAGGAAACTGTCTCCAATTAATGATTGTGCCATTCTGTCCCCCCTCTTGTTTAACATCTATATGCAGCCATTAGGGGAGATGGTGAGAGGGTTTCAGGACATGCAGTGTCATCAGTATGCTGATGACACACAGCTCTACCTCTCTTTTTCCATTGACCCAGGCCATGCAGTCTCTTTATTTTCCCAGTGCCTGTCGGCTGTGGGGGCTTGGATGAGGTTGAGCCATCTGCAGCTGAATCCTGACAAGAGGGAGGTGATGTTGGTGGGTGAGGGCCTGGGGGCCTGGGAGTGGTTGAATCTCCTCTTGTGGAGGGGGTTCGCCCTCCCATGGTCTCGCAGGTACGGAGTCTGGGTGTGCTCCTCGATTCACAGCTCAGCCTGGCATCTCAGGTTGTGGCTGTGGCAGAGAGTGCATTTCGGCAGCTACATCTTGTCCGGAGACTTCGGTCATATCTCTCAGACTCTGACCTCGCCACTGTCATCCATGCCTTCATCACCTTGAGGCTGGATTACTGCAACGCGCTTTATGTGGGGCTGCCCAAGAAGCTGGTCTGGAGGCTGCAGCTGGTGCAGTCTCCTTACTGGGGTGGGCCGCAGGGAGCACATGACACCTGTGCTCTGGGCTCTGCACTGGCTGCCTATAAAGCACCGGGC
>QEPC01001840.1:883218-904898 GCA_003113815.1 Sphenodon punctatus
AGGGTGGCAGGGGGGCGAATGGGGTTTGGGGGCTGAGTTTGGGGTTTGCGGGGGCTGGGCAGGTTGTGGTCAGGGTTTGGGGGCTGGTGGGTGGTGCACGCGGGGCTGGCGGGTTTCCAGGGGGACGGGCAGCAGCAGGAGCAGCAGCCCACAGAGCTCAACAGGGGGACGGGACGTAGCCGCTTCCCCGGCTCTCTGACAGGAGAGAGGAGTTCAAGTGCACATGATGGACCTCACAACTTACAGCCATGGTAAAATTTTCAGAAATGTAGGTCAAGCAGTTTGCTCAAAATCAGGGCTTCAGCACTCCCCTGTTTTTAATGAACAGTGGCTGTACATTTAAGTTTCAGGTAGCTACCTCTGCCTGAAAATACTTTAAGATAGGGGAAGGAAAAATGGAGGACAGAAAATAAATATATTTTCAGGTGCTTTTTGAAGGTAAGGAGAGAGGAACTGAAACGAACATCCGGAGTGAGTGAGTTCCACACCGTGGGGCCCGGTGGATTACAGGAGGATCTCGCAAGACTTGGAGAATGGGCAACTAAATGGCAGATGAAATTCAGTGTTGACAAGTGTAAAGTGATGCACATAGGGAAAATAATCCAAACTATACTGACATAATGCTGGGATCTAAATTACAGGTAACAATTCAAGAAAAGGATCTTGAAGTCACTGTGGACATTTCATTGAAATCCTCAGCTCAGTGTGTGGTGGCCGTCAAACAGGCAAACAGAATGTTAGGAAATATTTAGAAAGGGATAGAGAAGAAAGCAGAAAATATCATAATGCTGCTATATAAATCTATGGTGCGACTGCACCTTGAATATTGTGTGCAGTTCTGGTCGCTCCATCTCAAAAAATATATAGTAGAACTGAAAAAAGTTCAGAGAAGGGTGACAAAAATGATCTTGGGTATGGAATGGCTTCCGTACAAGGAGAGGGTCTTCTACTTTGAGAAAAGATGACTGAGAGGGGATATGATAGAAGTTTATAAAACCATGAGTGGAATATAACAAGTAAATAGGGAGTTGTATACCCTCTCAAGTATTACAAGAACTAGGGGACACTCCATAAATTGGCAACAGATTTAAAACAAATAAAATAAAGTATTTTTTTCCACGCAACGTGCAATTAGCGTGTGGAATTTGTTTCCAGAGACATGTGTTGCTAGACATGTGGTCAAGGCCAGTAGCATGGCTGGGTTTAAAAAAGGATTGGATGGGGGGGGCGCCACTCGGCATGCGCGGGCAATAGACACAGCTGTCGAGCGCTCCCAGCAACTTGGGTCGAAATGCTAGAGATAAAATTTAAAAACGGACACAAAAATAAAATCTATGGGAAGGAACCTGCGGAGAAACCTCTCGTGCCCCCAAACAGCCAAAAATCGTGACCCCTCCAGGCGAGGTAAAAAGACAACAGCAGGAGAAATTGTAAGTGAAGGGGGAGGGGAACAAGCCAGCATGAGCCCCAAGATGGTGGCCACAGCAACAGGGCGGCAAAAAAGCGGGGAGCAAGGTATTGTGGCAGAGCAGTTTGCATGCCTCACACAAACTATACAAAAACAGTATGAAGACTCCATGAGACAATGGGAGGTACTAAATGGTGGTATCTTGAAAGTTAATAGTGTGGTAGAGATGCTAAACAAAAAATTTGATGGAGTCTCAGAATGGGGGTCGGCCCTGGAAAGTAAAAGTCTGGAAAGGGAAGGAAGGGAGCAGAGATGGGAGGACAGGTTGATGGAAGTGGAAAGAGCTATGGGGGGAGGGGGGGCTGCACAAGATAGAGGATCTGGAAAACAGAGGAAGGCGGAACAACCTCCATTTGCAGGGGATCCCTGAAGTCTCAGAGGCATTAAATTGCAGAGTTCTGATACATAAAATCCTGGCAGCCATTTTCCCTCATGAGGAATGGGTCACAAGTATAGAAATAGAGAGGGCGCATAGGATCTTGAGACCACGCCCCAAATAGAGTGAGCCCCCTCAAGCCCTGATTTTCAGATGTCTGCGTTACTAGGATAAAGAGAAGATTTTATGGGAGGCCAGAAAGAGGAAAGAATTAAAGTTTGAAGGCCACCGGGTCACTATACAACCTGATCATGCACCTGCTACAGTGGCTAGGAGAAGCAAATGGTTCTCATATCTGGATAAGCTGGCCGCGTATGGGATAAAGGCACAGATCCGATACCCAGCATTCCTGTCCTTCATAAACAAGGGTCACAGAAGAAACTTCTCGGACATACAGGCAGTGGAAAAATATTTGACATCAAAGATGCCAGAAATACGGGGGCAAGATCGAGGAAATTTGGAAGACTGAGAATCCATGGCTACACAAACAAACAGGAGGCTAAAGAAACATGAAGACACACAACAGATGAACATTAACTTTACTCTAGCATGCAGGAACATTAACTGAGACCTTGGGGCCTAAAAAGATTTTGACAATAAAAGGGAGTTGCTGGGTGGGGAGGCGGAGAAAAACAGCAACTCCATGGCAAATCCCCTCAGGGCTAACAGTAGCCAAAAAATGGGTCGGGTAAGGAATAGGGTTCAGGGACGGGGGGGTGTCAACAGGGGGGGGGTAGGAATGGAAAGGGGGAAAGAGTAATGGAACAAACCTTGGATAAAAAATGCACAGGGGGGAAAAGGGGGGAGTGGATGGAATGGAGGGGAAAGAGGGCGAGGTCTGTCTCTTATACACATCTAGATGTGTATAAGAGACAGGAATGGAGGGGAAAGAGGGTGAGGTATGGGACTTGGGGGACTCCACAGGCTTAAAACAGGAAGAAGAGGGAACGTAGGCAGGGAGGGCAACGGGCAGTAACCGGTTGGGGACTGTGGAGGAGATAAAGATTTGTACACTAAACGTGAAGGGTCTGAACTGTCCAACAAAGCGGAAGAAAATGTGGCAATATTTAAAGAGACAGAAAATGCAGGTGGCGGCTTTGCAGGAGACACATCTCCTGAATAAGGATAATGTAAGGGTCAGAGATAAGCTCTATGAGACGACATTCTATGCAAACGCAAAAACAAAAAAAGGCAGGAGTGATGCTGACATTTGCTAAAAGACTAAACTTACAGGTAATGATATTATAAAAGATGCAGAGGGTAGATATCTGTTAGTGCAGGGGATGATGGGTGGGGGACGGCGGGGGGACAGGAGTACACATTCTGTGTTTAATATGTCCCTAAAACAGGACAGGCTCCGTTTATGCAAAAGGTACTGGAAATTGTGAAACAAAACAGTAAGGGACTCCTTATCCTGCTTGGGGATCTGAATAGCCCCTTAATGCAACTGGACAAATCTGGCAAGGGGAAACTAAAAAAAGGCAGAAACAGATAGGGAGAGACATCTCAAAGGCACAATTAGTGGATGTGTGGAGAATGAGACACAGGAAGGACAGAGAATTTACATTCTACGCAAATAGGCACATGTCCTGTACGAGGATTGATTATATCTTTATGCACAGTACTGAATGGAACAGAGGCTACAGGTGTGAGATAGAGCCTGTGATATTCACAGATCACAGTAAGGTCACACTGACACTAAGTACAGGGCAAGGCAAGCAATACAAAACGCATAGATGTTAAATAAAATAACTTTATTAAATATAATGAATCAGGAAAAGATAAAACAAGAAATTACAGAATTTCTCCAGATAAATGACAAATGGGGCAGTGTCTAAAACGGTGGTATGGAGGCTGCCAAGGCATTCCTATGAGGTCAATACATAGGGCTGGAGGCCTATAACAAAAAGAAAAAGAAAACAGAGTTAAATGAACTGTATCTCTGGCTCAAGCAGGTGGACACACTGATGAAAACAAAACCCACCAGAAAGGGGGCAAAAGAGAGGGTGAAAATCAGGGGATTAATTGATGCCATAGAAAGTTTAGAAACGGAGACAGTATTTAAAAAATTAAGGTACTTAAATCAATATTACTGCACTAAAAGTAATAAGGCAAATAGAATTATGGTTTGGATGGTGTTAAAAAAAAAGGCAACAAGCAAATAACACAGCTTTTACACTCTGATAAGGGAACTTACCTTACAGGAGCAGACATGCGGGAACACATTTTGAATTTTTATAAGAAATTATATACATCTGAAAATCCCAATCAGATATTAAAACATACCTGGCTAAATTGAAAATGCCTAAAATCTCTGAGAAACACAAAAAAATGCTGAATGAACCCATAACGCTGGAGGAAATAAAACAGACTATTAAAGACTCACCTAAAAATAAGTCACCGGGCCCAGATGGGTTTATCCCAGAGTTCTACCAAACACATGTGAAACAGATAGCCCCACTACTGTGGGAGGTCTTCAAAGGGATTAAAGAGAGGGGGGAGCTGCCAGAAACTTTCTACATGGCTACTATTACATTATGTCGCAAACCGGATAAGAAAGGGAGGGAGTGTGGGGACTTTAGACCAATATCTCTGCTTAACGTAGATGCAAAAATATTTACCAAAATCCTGGCCTCTAGGTTACAAATAATAATTGGAGAAATAATTAATCTGGATCAGACAGGATTTATTGGGGGAAGAATGGGGGTAGATAATATACGTAGAGCAATTCATTTGATATACAAAATAAATAGGGAAAAACTGCCAGCAGCAATTTTCTCCTTAGATGCTAACAAGGTCTTTGACAGGCTGGAAAAAAAAAATTGTACTGGCTATGCTAGAGGATATGGGATTTGAAGGGACTTTTATGAGATGGGTGGAATGTATCTATAAGAAGCCATCCGCCCAAGTACTAATAAATGGAGAGTTAACTCCAACATTTGCACTAACAAGGGGAACTAGACAGGGCTGCCCACTTTCGCCCCTTCTGTTTGACATTGCGATAGAGCCCCTTATATTAGTGATAAATCAAAATATAGGGATAAGTGGGGGTGAAAAGTGGGTCAGAGGAACACAAGCCAATGGTATATGCAGACGACATGTTAACATTATCAAATTTACAAACATCGATACTGGAACTAAAAAAGACATTAGGAGAGTTTGGTGCCCTGTCAGGCTACAAGATGAATCTAGATAAAACACTAATGCTTCTGTTACAAGGTGCTACGGTTCCTGAGGACGGTAGGAGGGGCCCCCCATGTGCTCCCAACACAAGGAAAACAGGATTACATAAAATACCTGGGGATAAAGTTACCTAAAAACATGAAAGACTTATATAAGACAAATTACTTACCGTTGATAAGGGAATTTCAGGATAAACAGCATTCTTGGGATAGGATGGGATGTTCGTGGCTAGGAAAAATAAACCTGATCAAAATGCTATTGTTACCAAAAAGGCTGGCAGCTGTTTGAAAATACTGAAAAAACTAGACTGCGCAGGGGGGAAGGGAAGCTGCATCCCTTTGCGGGGACAGCCATAACTACATGGCACAGGTGCTACAATAAATTGGAGGTGACATATGGGAAGTCACGATACACCCTCCTGGAAAGAGTGGGTCCTACATGGAATAAAAAGGAGATACAAACTTTAAGGAGGTGGAAGGAGAAAGGGATTTATAGAGCTAGACACCTACTTGCGGCAGGTAGTTTTATGACCAGGGACACCATTGAAACTGTCACTAAGGAGAAGATCGATTTCTGGTTTTACTGCAGGCTGCATAGTGCCATGAATAATACAAAGACAAGGTTAACTATACGAGGGATCCAACTAATTTGGAGAAAATCATATTTAATGAGGGAATTCAAAGGGGTATATTTTCAATGTTGCATAGAATGGTAAAAGCCCTCTACCATTACGCAGATGCGGGGTACATATCGAAATGTTCGGATGACCTACAGATGGAGATTACAGAGAAAGAAATGCAGGACATATGGCTGCATATGTCCAACTGTTCCGGGTCCTTGATGGTAAAAGAACCACAAATTAAATTAACCCAGAGATGGTATATCACCCCAGACAGGATTAACAGAGGTAGAGAAACATATCCGCCAGTGTGTTGGTGGGGGTGTGGGGACAGGGGTACATACCTTCACTGTTGGTGGAGTTGTCCAAAAGTGGCGAGATTCTGGAAAAAAATATGGGAAACAGTGGAGGGTCAGTTGGGGATGAATCTCCCGTTCAGACCGGAGAGTGCTCTACTGGGGATGTAACCTGCAAAGACTCTGAACACATCGCCACAACGATTCTGCCAGAACATGTTCCTCGCTGCCATTCATACAGTGACCGGAACATGGAAGCATGCTAAAGGACTTAACAGAAAAGCATGGCTAAACAGACTATGGTTTGTAATCTCAATGGAGCGTATTACGGCGAGCCTAGAGGATGATTTAACTAAATTCTACGACAAGTGTTCGACAGGTTGGACAGTTCTGACACAATACATAAAGACGGACACTCTTGTTAGCTCAACCTACCTTAAAGATATATATTGAACAGCCTGTGGGGAGGGGGGGGATAGAGGGAGGGGGGTATAAAAATTGTAAAGTGGAAAGTTGGGGACTCCACAAGGGTAAAGGTATTAGGGAAGGTTCACACTAGAAATACGGTAATTTTCCACCAGATGAAGTGACTGGAAAAGAGGGGCAAAAGTTGAATGTTAAAATTAGAGGTAAGATAAGAAAGAATGTGTGAATTTTGTATTTCAAAAATAAAAAATATAATAATAATAATAATAAGGATTGGATGTGCTGTTCTTTGAGGATAGGTCCATTAATGGTTATTAGCCAAGTCAATTATAGGGGATGTAACCTCTGATGGTTGGGAGCTGAGAGTGAACATCACGGAATGGATCTCTCCATTGTGACCTGTTGGGGACTTCTCTGAAAGGACTGAACTTTGCCATCGTCAGAGACAGGATGTTGGAATCGATGGATCATTGGTCTGACCCAGTCGGGCAATTCTTATGTTCTTATGTGCAGACTCTTGGTTTTTGTGTATTGTAGAAGTTTTGGGGGACCCATCACTGGTCCTGCTGCCACTGCCTGCTGCCACTGCCTGATGCTGTCTGGGATGCAGGAGAGGTAGCACGGGAAGGGTAGCAGAGAGGCAGATCCAGACCCCTCGACTTGCTTCCTCAGTGCTGCTTTTCCTGCTGAGAAGTTGCACTGGGGAGGCCGCCGTCCTGCCAGCTTATCAGCAGGAGAAATGGTGGTGGCAGCATGAGAAGCAGCAGTGGGAAGCAAGTCTAGGAGCTCAGTCTTTCCTTTCCTTTCCACTCCACTTCCCGTGCTTCCCCTCCTCCTCCTGGGGAGCGTTGGGCAGTGGTAGCAGGACCAGCCCTGAGCCACCTGCCATTTCTCTTGCTGTCATTTCCTGGTGCTCCCGGGGGACATGCATGCAGCTGTTGTGAGGTCATATTTAGATCTAAGAGCAATGTACAAGTGCTTGCTCCTCACAGTGGCCCATAATAGTCTACAGGTCCCCCCATGAATGGGTAATGAGAAGTGGGCAAAGTAGTGGCTATTATGCACCACAAACCTGGCTGGGGTGTTTAGACATTGTGGTAATCACCCACTTGTCAGTGGTTACCATTTTATCTAAAAACACCCGCTGTCTCTACCTATTCTCCTCTCCAATTTGACTCCTCTTCCCCATTCCTCCTAGATTGTAAGTCCATCAGGGCAGATATCTATTGCAGGTGGAACAGGCAGCAGAATCACTGCTTGCAGGTTTTATCTTTTCCATCTTGAGCAGGTGGTGTTGACCTGAACGGGATCTGTTCCAACGCTCGAGCAACTGTTTTCTCCCCACAGTTTCAACGATTTTGTTTGTTTTTGTTCATTTCATTTATTTCATCATTTCCAGCTTTCCATTCATTTTTGACAGGAGCAATGAAAATAAGTGGGGTAAAAAATGGAAGTGGCCAAAACCGACCAACCAAATGAACTAATTCCATGATTTCATTTGTTTTTGCTTTAATTTTTTGGTTTTATTTTATTAAAAATAATAATAATAAAATAATTTTTTTAAAAACCCACTGTGCATGTGAAAAATGGCCACCAGAGGGAGCCATTCTACGCATCCACCCACCCTTTTCCAAAATGGCATAGACAGTGTCGGTGCCTTTTCCAAAATGGCATCAAAATGGCTGGCACCATTTTCTAACTCACAGGGATTTGAGTGGCCATTTTGCTCATGCACTGATTTGATGATGATGATGATAATAATAATAATAATAATAATAATAATAATAATAATACAAAAACCCCTAAAAACAGCACAGTCCTCTACACCCTCCCCCCCAAACAAACTGTTTTTTGGAAATGAAAATGAAAACAAATTCTGTGCCTTTTGCACACCCCCAGTATCTATCTCTAATGTGACTGTTCAGCACAAATCATGTTGCTGACACTCGATAAATACTACTACTGATAATGGTAATAATAGGGTCCTTCTTCTGGCTTTTTACAAGCTTGAGAAAGGCTCTGGTGTGGCCCCCAAGGTCTGCATACTATCACCAGCAGATGTTGGTCCTTTGTCTCCATTTGTATCAGGGAGAGTTTGTGTGGGAGTACATTTTTGTTGTGTGTGTATGCACAAACGTTTTCATGTCTGTATAAGGAAAACTGAACCATCATACATTAATATTTTTTAACAGAGCACTTGGGTTTAGCAGCTGAGAATGATTTTTCCATGTTAGATACCCTTGTAATGGGGGGCGCGGGATTCCCCCAGACTGTGACTAGAACAAGGAAATCCTGGTATAAACTTTACAATCTACTCCCCACACTACACACTGGATTCTGCCAGTAGGAGTAGTTGCCCAAGGGTGGAGAAGCAAAGGCCAATACATGGGATGTGATTGAAGTAGACCAGAGCTCTGTGTGATGGATATCCCAGCAATTATGGGTATCCACATACCGTGACAGGTAACTAACTACCAGAAGTTCTGGGTATTACCATGTCCCCATAGCTAACTTTTTGCATGACTGACGTATTCTGGCTTTGCTTTCCATGTTACCGTTTTAGTGTCTTTCCAAATTTCTGCATTTCATCCATTTTTTTCATCGTCCACACACACGAGGGGCCATGGAACAATTAAGAATGAATTAATGAATGAATGAATGAATGGATGGATGGATGGATGGAAATGGTAAATTTCAGAAAAATGTTACAAACTAGAAAAATGGTAATTCAGTAACGATAAACTGGAAATGTGGGTAAGTTGTCAGACACTAAAGGTGTACCATTTAGTTCCCAACCTGTTTGAGATGGTTTGGGTCCTGCAATTTTGAGGGTATACCCATTTTTGGTAGGTATTTGTTTCAGGTCTGGTCTGGTTCTATGGAGCTATCCTGATGTCCTTCAGTCCTGATTCACATCTTACTTTGTTTTCTTGCCCTGGGCAAGAAGCAGATAACAGCAGAAAATACAGCTCCGATCAATGAGAGACAGATTACCGGTTAAACCAAGATTTCCTCATTTGGCATAAGTGACAGGGGGAAATGTTTCTACACAGAAACATCCATTTTTAGGAGGGGCTGTTTTAAGACACTTAAGAGGCCTGGAGGAAGAGGTTTTTGAGAACTGGATTCCCCACAGTCCAAAGAATTTTTTTTTCCTGTGGGCCACTCTGAAAATTAGTACTAGTTCCATGGGCTGGATAAGAGTTGAGAGATGGGAACCTGTGATGCCTGATCAGGATGGAGGAAGGGCTGAAGATCCATCCCCTATCGTCAAGTGTATGCCCTCATCTCCACTCCCTCCCTCTAGTCTTGAGTACATTCCGTCAATACTTGAGGGTATAGATTGGATCTGTGCAATTGAAAAGGGCCCAAATAAAATCTGGCCATGGGATGCATTTGGGTCATGGGCCAAGGGTTCCTCATCCCAGCACCAAAGAGAAATGAAACTTGTTCAATTCCTTGAAAAGACAGGCATGGGAAATGAAATTCCTATGGCTAATAGCAATTGACTCAATAAAGAGCTGGGCTTCATAAGCAACTAGAAAAACATGTGTGAGTAATAGACAGGCTGCTGTTTGCACCTATACCTGGTGAGTTTCCTATATTGTACTTAAATGACATGTACTACTGATGGCCTTTCTACCTAACAACCCCTTCCTACCTGACTATTATCATATTATAGAGCCGTAGGGACGGCTCTATAGTTAAGGCCAGTTTGCATCCTTTGCTTTAATGCCTGAACATTCTATTGCTTATAAAAACGTCACTCTTCACCCTATTTGTCTGATATTTGGCAGAGAGGATCACTTGGGTGAGGGGTACAATCTATCCACATTTATTGTAAATTGGATGAAAAACAAAAAGGCTACAGTGGCTTCAAAATTGAAGTAAAAATTGGTTTTTGTATGCCTGTTTCAGATGATTTTAGTATTGGCTTGAGAGTTTACTTTAAGAAGACATTCAATGATGCCTTCTGCTGCGTGCCTTTTTTATTTTTCAAAATCTATCTGGTAATTTTAAAGTTATAGGGTTTTGAATTTCCCATATTAGTCAATGGAGAGTTCATAACATCATGCATACAAAGTTGAAGTGTTTCCCAAAATTCTTCCCCATATGACCCTACCCCACATGCATCCTGGTTAGCTTGGCAGGTGCTGGGGAGCTGGCATAGGGGTCACTTGGTCATGGGGTACTGGGGAGCTGGTGTGAGGGGTCACTTGGCATGAGGGGGCTGGGGAGCTGGTGCATGGGGTCACTTGGAATGGGGGTTGTGGGGATACTTTGGGGGGTCACTTGGAATGAGGGGGCTGGGGAGCTGACACAGGGATCACTTGGCATGGGGTTTGGGGAACTGCCATGGGGGGATGTGGAACTGGTGTGAGGATCACTTGTTGTGGGGGGCTGGGAGATGATTTGGGGGGTCACTTGGAGTGAGGGGATGCAGGGAGTCAGGGTGGGTGGGGGTACATTTGGGACTCTGGGCTGGGGATTATGGAATCAGGGTGGGAGGTCATTTGGGGACGTGAGAGGTTCAGACAGCAAGGGTGGGGGGGTCAGTTGTGGCCATAGGGGGTTCATGAAGGCAGGTCAGGAGGACATTTGGGGCCATGGAGGTTTCAGGGAGGAGGGCAGGGGTCATTTTGGGCCACGTGGGGTGCAGGGAGGTAGGGCAGAGGAGTCAGTTGAAGCCATGTGGGGTGGGGGGAGCCAAGGTGGGGGAGTCATTTGGGGCCATGTGGGTGGGGTGAGCCAGGGTGGGGGAGTCATTTGAAGCCATAGGGCTGCTCTGTAGTTAAGGCCAGAGGGGAAGTTTCTGTTTAAACATGAATATTCTATTGCTTATACAATTGGCGCTATTCATCTAATTAGTCTGACCTTTGTCATAGAGGACCACGTGGGTAAGGCTTACCATCTGTCCAATTTCCTTGCTAATTGGACAAAAAACAAAAAGGTTACAGAAGTTTAAAACATGGAGTAAATTGTTTTACTTTTGGGTTTAAGGTGCTTTTTATATCATGTGAAAGGTCTGTTACAGGAATATTTGACTGAATTTAACTCATGTTAGATAATTCAAGGATGCTTCCTTGCTCCTGCTGATTTTTGAATTTTCAAAATCTTGTGGTTTAAAAGTTATAAATTCCTAAAAATCCCATATTAGTCTATGAGAAAGATCATAACGTCCGGCATGCTCAGTAGTCTCTGCTAGCCGGCAGAGGCAGTCAGCTGTTATCAGGGAAGATAAGATGGACTCTGACCTCAGGACTTTGAATGGCAGGTTGTGAGAGGGTGACTAAGAAGGTTTAACTTGTGGGTGGTGTGTGTGTGTGCTGGGAAGGGGTGGCTCATCGGGGGAACATCCCCAAATCCCTGTGAGTTAGAAATTCCTACTTTGGGTACCATGGTGGGTGGAACCAACCCCTGTCACAGACATCACCCTGGGTGTGGCGTTAGTTGCAAATCCTCTCAAAAAGTGACAAAATTCTATATTTAAAAATACTTCGGCTTAAGCGATACATTACGGCCTTTACAAATTCAATAATGCTCCAAAAAGAATGGAAACTCTAAGTTAAGACTCCCATCATCCCCCAGACATTTGATAGAAGAGTCTCCCTGGACTCCAAATATGCTTTTTCTGCTTCAATTTATTTTATTTATTTATTTATTTTAAACATTTCTTAGTTGCCCCATATGCCTACTGCATCTTGGGGCTACGTACAATCCAATAAAAACAATTAAATAAAACAATTCTTTAAAAACAACACACAATTTAAAACAGGGTTAGAACAAATCAATCAAAAATCAAAATAAGGGTAGGGTGGTGCTAAAAACCCTAAACCCCCCCTCCCCACCCCCCCAAAGGCCTGCAAGCTTGATGCCCGCAAGCTGAGTTAGGGGGCAAAAACTCCACCCATTACCATTTTGAAAATTAGGGGGCACCCCAGGGGTAAAACAAGACCACCTATGATAGAGGAGACTCCCCAAACCCCAAATATTTTTTTTTCTGCTCCAATTTGACCCCACCCCCAAGTTGAGTTAAGGGGCAAAATCCCCACCAGTGGCCATTTTAAAAATTAGGGGGTACCCCAGAGGTGAAATAAGACCACCATTTGATAGAAGAGCCTCCCTTAACCCTGAATATGCTTTTTTCCCCCTCCCAGTTAGGGGGGAAAACCCCTAATTTTCCAGCACCTGGAAAATGACTACCCACAGACAAACCAATCATTGGGATACATAAAGCTGACCTCTCCAAACATGGTACCCAGCAACCAGGAAGTTTCTAGCCCCCTCAATGAATTCATAGCTAGGGCAGGATTCTACTTCCCAGTTCCAAGTCCAGCCCCTTATCAACTACACTACAGTGGCTTTATTTATTTATTTATTTTAAAAATGTATTACCCTGCCCCTCCTGCCACAGACAGCTTGGGGCAGCTTACAACAATTAAAACAATTATGTAATGTATGTGAGAGCATGTGTATATGTGTATGGACCTGTGTACAGAGAGGGGAGAGGAGATGTGCATGTGAACTGGATTTGCAATGGTTTTAGGATTTTTTATGTCTGTCTCCACCCCAGAAGCAGTCGCATTTCAGTACATTGTGAGTCTTTGAAATCCTGAAATATCACTGGGTGCGATCCCAAACCTCCGCATGCAGCCAGGACGCAGTATGTTGCAGAGGACAGAGGAAACTGGACAGGAATTTCATAGGTTGCCGCATGTGCAACCGCAACTGGGGCCTGAAACACAACATATGTGCAGTTTGTGCGTGGGTTGCGTACACATCACCTGGTCACTGAATGCAGCCGTGTGAAGGGGTTCTGCAACCTTTGGGATCACGGTAACTGTTATGCTGCTCATTATTCTAGTGCACCAGCAGGAGAAATTTTTTATGTTGCCACAATTTTCTGTATTGCAAATCCTCTCAAAAAGTGAGGAAATTCTATATTAAAAAATTCTTCGGTTTAAGTGAGAGGTTAGGCCTTTACAAATTCAATAATGCTCCAAAAAGTATGGAAACTCTAAGTTAAGACTCCCACCTTAACGTCCATGCCATGTTAGCTCCCTCACCCGATTTTGAGTTGTTATTTATTATATATCTATGATATTAGCCCTGTTTTAATATTTTATTATTATTGTTATAAATTTTTTAATTGTTTTTATTGTATTTTATATGTTGGAAGCTGCCCCGGGCTGCTTTGCATGAGGGGCAGGGTATAAATTTATTAAATAAATAAAATAAAATAAAATAAAATAAAGACATTGTAGAGTCTCACATATTGTGCTCGACTCCAACTTAGGCTCCATGCAACCACACTCTGCCTTGGTCTTTCAGCCTCCTCTTCTTCTGCAGGTTGGGGGCAACACTGAAGCTGGGGACAGGAGGGTGAGGGGGTAGCAACCCCCTTCTTTTCTATATCCTTTATTTTGGGTTGAGGAGGATAGTATAGCTGACTACTGGAAGGCTGTATGTGGGAGAAACAAAGTTGATGGCTGCAGGATGTGTACACACAGACAAGAGTGGGGGGACTTGGGCAGGAGGAAAGTGGGAAAGAAGGAAGCCAGTAGGGGGAAGCCAGGTGTTGTAGTGTGTCTATGGAGGACAATGCAGAGATTTAAGTGATATGTATGCATCAACAATATCACCTCCATCCCTGGGGAGGAGAATGATACATGACTGGCTGGCTCTGTCCCCACGCTGCGGCTGGTGCTCCACCCCCATCATAACGGGCAGTCATGGCTGCCATGGTGACTCCTCTCACGCTGAGCCAGGCAGGTGCAAAAACAGATGCATCTTGACCTTGTACCTGGTTTCCATCCATCCATCCATCCATCCATCCATCCAAGGGCCCTGCATTTTATTGTCACCCTGGGTCCCACAGGTCAGCCCTGAAGATGGTGCAGGTCACCGGAAGTGGCATGATCACAAGAGGCAGAAGCAAAAGGTGCAGAAGATCCAGCAAGTCCTTGTAGGGGAGCTGTGTTTTTGTGGGTGGTGTTGAGGGCGGGCTCAGTCTCCTTGCCTCAGAAGCTCCTATGTACATGGGTTATGAGGCTGCCCATCTACCCTTGCACTCCCATGATTCTGCTGTCACTGTACCCAGCTCCTGTCTCATCTATTCTGAACTACTTCCTGCCCCTATGTTCTTTATTAGCTCAAGTATTCTTTCATATATACATGCAAATGTATGCAGATGAGCACCTGCCCTGGGAAACAAGGCAAACATATTCAGTCCAGTGGATACAGCCATTCTGGATGCAGGAAGGAGATAAAGGAGACACACTAGGAGCTGTATGTTCAGGAGGGAGTTTATTAGAGAGGCACCAACCTATCACCAATGAAGGGGGTCAGGACTGCTTGAACGACAGAACTGTGACTATTGAGAGATAAGGCTTTGCAGCTAGGATTGTGTCAGTGAAACAGTCACAAAGAAGAGCAGCCCCTCAAGCTGGTATATCCAGTACCACAGCAGGATTTCCTTGTCAAATTCATTTGAATCCCAGATGGCAGGTGTCCCCTCCAGGCAGTGCGGAGCAGATGGCTTCTCTAGAGCTCATGCTTACAGAGGAAAGGTCTCTCTTTTTTGCAGACCGCATCAATCCAGGCCTTATAACCTGCAAGGGAAAAGAGATATTCATTCCCCATACAATGACCCCTTTCCAAGAGCTCAGCTCTGGCAATGGTGCATCTTGGCTGCTCAGTGGTGCATTATGGGAATCAGAGAGTACAGTCCATAGGCAATTTTGTGGCTAGAAATTAGCATTGGATGGTGGCTACATAGCTCAGTGGTTCAGACATTGGCCTTTTACCTCAGATGGTGAGTTCAAGCCTTGCAAGAATTTTCCATTTTTGGCTCCTCAACTTTAAAAGATAGAGACACCACAGAACTCAGCCCCAGGGAAGAACCTGCAACCTGCCTCCACAGCCAGTTCCAGCCCCATCTCCATTGCCTTGGAGCCCCCAGGCACGGCAAAGCCTGCTTTCAGCTGCAGGGCTAGTTGCTACCCACTTTCCACAGCTCCAGATGCCATTCAGTAACCAGCGCAACTCGGTTTTGTTAGTGCTAGTTAGCTGTGACCAGATGTTGGAAGTCTACGATTCTCATAGTCCAATAAGGGAGTGGGTGTGCAGTGTAGACTGGAACAACATGCCAGGATCGTGGCCCCTAGGTCCTATAGCTGTGTCCATGACCTGCTGTCAAACCTGTAAAGAGTATTTCAATGGGGCCTCTAGTAAGCCTTGAAATCTGGTCCTCTTGCACTGTTTGTCCATGGCTGTTGGACTGGCAGTACCCAATATGGCTTGGTCCTGGTCGCTAAACAGTGAGAAATTTATCTTTCTGGAGTCTGTGAGCTTGCTAAGAATAAAGGAGCATGATTTAAATGCACTAGGGCTACTCTGGTATTTTAATTTACTTGTGAAACTATCCAAGTGTCTCTTTTGCAGGATCGGACAGAGTTTTTCCTTATTATATTTTGATGTAAAAATCTTACCTGATTTTTGATACTTTGATGCAATCTGTTTCTCCTATTTGGGACAATGAAGTAGAAAAGACTTGTTCTGGTGACTTGTGTCTGGGTTTGGAGTGTACCTTGTGCCTCCGTATTGCTACCTCTAGTTTGTGATCACTGACTCTATACTTGGTGAGAGTCTGTTTTCATTTAGCTCATTTTGCTATGTTGAGTTCTGTGCATGGAACTATTCCACTTTGTGGGTTATTTTAGTTTTCTTCTCAGGAGTATACTATATTGCATAGTAGCAGTTAGCACAGGTTTAAGTCTCAGATGCTTCACTTAAAATATGAATATGCCCACTCCCCTTCCTTCCCCCTACACAGTTCAGTCAGTGCAAAAATGTTCTTACAATAATGTATGCAAAAGTGCCTCTCCTAAATTGCAAAAAGGTCTATGTGCTAATTGGTATCAATTCATGCAGTCTTAAAATAGCATGTTGCCTATTGCATGTTGAGGCTGTGCTCAAAACAAGGATTTTAAAAAAAAGATTAGATTAGATTAGATCTAATCTAATCTAGATTTTTAAAAAAAGATTAGATCACACTTGTATAACACACCCCTTACATAAATCAGACTTAAGTGCCTGACTTCGGGGTTTCCTTTGCAAAGCTCTTCCACTTGAGCTACAAAACAACTGCAGTTGTCTGGTTTTAATTCATCCCCTAGAGCAGTGGTTCTCAGTCTTTTTTTTCCTGTGCTGTGACCCTATTTTGAGTTTTAAAATATTCTCATTATGACTTGAGACAGCAAAGCCATGTAGCCTATATCATATACCAATCAGGATCCCATCCACCGATGGCATGACCCTATCTTGTTTGGGAAGCTCTGCCCTAGAGAAGTACTTTGCACACTTATCAATCATTCAATAGCTGTTTGTTGGAGTGCTGTAGCAGCACTGTGGCTCAGTAGTTAACCTTTCAGCCTACTTCATGTTTCCCAAATTGTTTTGGCCCATGTTGCCTTTCAAGTGAACTCAACCATTCATGCCCATCTCTCTCCTAAATGTAGCTGAGTGGTGATGGGGCAATGAGAAACTGTTTGGGCTCTCTAATGTGTAATAATAAGAATAAGGCTCAGTCACGCTGAAGCCTTTCTCCATAGTTAGACATTTGAAGAACTTCTTTCCTTTGTGGTAGATTCTCTGTTGTGTACTAAAGGCAGAGCTTACTCTGTAGCATTACCCAGACACGACACTTGTACATTCCTCTCCAGTGTGGATTCTGTAATGTGAATTTGGTGGGTTTTGTACTGAGTGCACTTTTTAAATAAAAAGCTGTGGTGGTGTTTCCTCCTGACTTCTTCCCATCCCTTCTTCCATTGATGCTGGGACAAAACGGGTGTAAAAGTCCTTTCACTTGTACACTGAATTGATAGGTTAAAAATAACTTAGATGGCATTCTGTGTGTTTGTAAGCAAGCACCAGACCGACAATTGTTAAAGGGGTGGGGCAATGCCCCCCACCCACCCCCCGCTCCCATTTTACATCTGCCCTGGATCCTATAAATCCTAAGGCCGGTCCTGCCACAGACAGATGTTTGTCCAGACAGTCTTTGAAAAGAAGGAGTCTTCCATGGAAGGCGATCCATGATCCTCCTAGGTAACCTGTTTCATTGCTCAACAATTCTTACAGTTAGGAAATTTTTCTAATATTTAACCAAAATCTTCCTTGCAGCAATTTAAACCCACTTCCTCTTATTCTGTTTTGAAGGATAACATAAATAATATTTGTGAATATGAAAATGCCTATTCGTTTTTGCTCTAGAAAGGGTTTTAATTAGGGCTGAAACAAGTTTTCGCCCTACCTAGGTGAAAATCTTGTCAAGAATAAACTTTTCAATGAAATTTTCAACCTCGAGAATCTCACAAGAATTGGCGTTCTCGCCAGCATTCTCGTGAGATTCTCGGAAATGGCTGCTGGGTGGCTGCTCATGCGTAGAATTGCAGTAGTGACTAGTTTGTGCATGTGCAGAGCAGTTTTGAGATTTTTGAGACTCTCACGAGAGTCTCGAAAAGCATAGTGAGATCTCGTGAGATCTTGCCCGTGGGCTACAAGAATCGCTTCTCATTTCAGCCCTAGTTTTAACTGAAGGAGAAAAGATTTAAGCTACGTATTAGGAAGAATTATCTAACCATAGAGGATTGTTACTCCTTGGTACAAGTTACCAAAAGAGGTTGAAGTTTCTCCATAACTGTAAGTCTTTAAAAATAGGTTAGATAGATGCCTTCCAGGGATGCTCTAGGTATAGTAGGTCCTCCCTCTGGGAAGGGTGGTGGACTAGATGACCTAGAAAGGTGCCTTCCAGCTCTCATATTCTATATGGGGCCGCTCAAAAGACCCATGGGAGTCAATGGGACCAGAACAACATCTCCATGCTGTTCACCTAAAATGGAGAAGCTTCTACTCATTTCAAAACAAGTAAGATTTGTGAGGTTAAGGGTTTTTCTTCTCCAGAAAGTTATCTCGATTCAGGGTGAAAATAATTACCAAAATATTTGAATTTTTTGAGACAAGGGAAATTTTCAGCCATTGTATCCGCTATCGTTTCTTTCTCTGAGACATCACAGAAGGAAATCTGCTTAGCAATCTGTGTGAGAAATCTTAGCACTTCTGAGCCCCAGATAGTGTGGCTGCTAGAACTGTTATTTGGGTGTTGCTGACTACCCTCTAATCAGTATCTGGCTGTCAGGGAGCTAATAAGAGGGGTTCATCTCCCTTGGTTATTGACTAGCCCTGCAGCAGAGCTTGTAGAGTTCTTGGATGGGCTTTCCCAGCCCTGCCCCTTACAGATCTCTCCAGTGCTCCTCTCCCTCCACAGAGTGCTCTGGTAGGCTCTGGCCCATCAAGCATGCCATGTTTTTCATTGTGTCCCATAGTGAGAAGAAGGTTCTCTAGTGATCAGAGTCAATGTGCCTGAGCCAGCCCCTCCCACCAGCCTTAGTCCAATATATCAGAGCCTCCTTAGATCCAAATGTTTCCGTGACCCATTTTCCTGGTGAATGTGAGACTAAGAGTGGGTTACTGACCTGTGGTGGCCCTCAGTGCCACACAATATTCCAGCATCCATAAATTGTTGGGTTCCCCTTTCATCCAGTTGTGGTAGTTGAATACAGAGTTATCTGTCCATCTCCACCTTCCACTCTGCAAAGGCAGGATAGAAATTTTGTGGGACTGGGAAGATGATGCGGAGAGTCTTCCTACTCAGGCCATTGATGGATGAGTGGATGGGTGGTGGGACAGGTTGGGAACAGGCTGTCTCAGAGGAGAAGGAGCTATACTGGGTCAGACCAATCAATGGTTCTTCTACTTCAGCATCCTGTCTCTGAGGGTGGCCAACTTTGGTTCCTTCAGGGAAGTGCACAACTAGTCATAATGGAATGATCTATTTCCTACTATTCTCTCCCAGTCCTTTAAAGTCAGATATCTCATCCTCTGAACAATTTGTCTAATATCCTTTTATAGTCCTTTCTTCGAAGGACATATTCCCAGCAGCCTCTGGTAAGGGCTTATGGGGGGAGGTGGTTTCTGAATGTCCAAAAGTGAGGAGTAACAGTTGTCAGTGGTAATATGGGTCCCAGGCACTCACCAGCCGTGTGTCATGGAGTCCAATCCAGACGTCAGTCATGTTTGCCTGATAAATGGAGATATGTGTGCTCACCACGAGCATTTCTTGCTTGGTGAGGATGGAAGCCAGATGGGTCCCCCGGCCATAACTTTGGCACTCGATCTGGAGAGGAACAAGAACAAAGGCATTTACTCAAGGATGGCCGAGTGGCCAAGAAGGAAGCCGGAATCCTGGGTCTGATTTTCTCCTCTCTCCGTAGGTAGGTCACTTAGTGTGTTACCAGATGTGACGATAAACATGTGCAAATGTGTGTTTAATGCTGAAAATGAATAGCTAGCATCACATCTGGTAATGGTCTCCCAGCCCACAGAGGTAACTGCTCTGCTCTGCCTCAAGGGGGAGCTGTAAGGGAAAATATATTAAGGACACAGGGATGCTCGGATGCTATGCTGGTATGGGGTATGTGAGTATCTAACACATATCCTCTCTCCTGCTGTCCTGCCAGTCACACAGAGTCCTACACACAGAGCTCCTGCTGTTGTTACGCATGCACATATACACCATCCCTCTCACTCGTTACACACATACACTCACACTCTTGGCTTCTCACTACACACACACACACACACACCAGCCCTGCCACTTGTCATATGCATGCATGCACGCACACCAACCCAGCAAACACTATGCCTGCTGCTTGAGACACAAACACACACACAGAAACACAAGAGATGGGCAATATTGGAAATACATTTAATTTAATTTATTTATTTCCAATTTCCCCCCCACCCTTCCCAAATAGGCTCCAGGTGGTGTACAATATATAAAAACATAAAAAACAGCTTTAAAAAAAATCCCCTCGCCCCCCCCCCCAACCTTTCTCCTAACCCCCTAAACTCAGGCCTAGGCGGATCTCCAAGGGGAGGGAGTTTCATAATTGTGAGTATTTACAGTTTGTATTTCAAATGCAAGATAAATTGTATTTTGTATTTGAAACACATACACAAATGTAACTATTTCATATCTGAAATACTTTATTTTCTGTTGCTTTTCGTATTTCCTGTATTTTGAAAAAAAAGAAATACACATTCTTGATGAAGAAAACATGCCTCTCTTCTTGGAAGGCAGCCTATAGAGGGCACTTTTCTCTGCCTCAGTGACTCCTCTCCACCACTGGGGGGTGCTTTGGCAGGCCAAACCCTTACTGCACTAGAGCAGGGGTGATTTTATTATTATTATTATTATTATTATTATTTATATAGCGCCAGTGATGTACCTGGCGCTTTACAAAAAATAAGATAGATACAGTCCCTGCCCAAGAGCTTACAATCTAAAGACACAGGAGGGGAGACAGGGAAGTGGGAACAGAGGGAGAGACAAGGGATGCGACATTCATGAGGATGCGAGAACTCAGGTACACTTTCTTTCAGGTACACTACCTCTTGACCACCCCTGCTCTAATGCAGTACGGACTTGACCTCCACAGCACAGGTAAATGATTATGATCTCCTGGTCAATCCCTAATTAGTCTCCAGTAGATCACAGTGTGGAGAGAAGGACCAGCCCCTCTGAGATCACCTCTGGGGAGGAGAGCAGGACTGGTGCCTCACAGAGTTTTGTATCTGGGGAGGAGAGGGGCTAGGAGAGCACTTTCAGTGTGGCAGGGAAGGCTATCTAAAGGGGAGGACTGACTCCTCTCTACTACTGAGATCACTTGCTTACTTGATCGAGAGCTGGGAGTCGGTGCGTGGGGGCTCAGCCTGGAGTGTTGGAGCCAGCAGGGGGTGTCCTAGTAAGTAGACTGCCTGAGGTTGATGACTGGATCAAGTGGATCGCACACACCATATAGGGCATTATTACACACACCTTTAAGTGCTGGTCTTCCAATCTTCTGGGTTTACGAGTCCACAAGTAAGTTCCAGATGTATGTCTTTCTATGTGATGTCACTAAATCTTCAGTTAATTTCTTCACCACCACTTGTTTATCTATGCTTTGTAGTTTGTTTGTTTTTATTTACAATTTTTCTCTTAACCATCCTCTGACCCTGTCCAATGGCAATATCAGCAAACATCACCCCCAATGTTCTCCTTTTGTATCACCACTTTTTCAGGCTTGGATACACTCCCTATAGACTCAGTCCACAACCTCTCACAGGGACTGAAACAAATTGGGGTAACCCTTCCAGACTGGAATCAAATTATGTTACAAGGAATTATAGCCTCAGAAGCAGCTCTCA
>QEPC01001840.1:908189-918970 GCA_003113815.1 Sphenodon punctatus
ACTTTTTTGGTGGGACTTACATTGCAGCCATTCATTTAAATGGCTGCAATGTAAAAAAATCCGGTACCCGGAATCCGGTAACGGGACCGGATTTACCGGGTTGAATCCGATAATGCCTGTACGCCCAGTACCGGCATTATCGGATTCCGGATTTACCGGCACGCCCACCCCCAGCTGCCTGACTGAGGGTGAGTCACAGACCCCAGACACACAGGCACCAAATTTTCACAAAATTAATTAGAACTGAGCTGCCCGCCCCTTCCCCGCCCCTGCTTTCTGTGAATATGTGCCCCCTCTAATCTGGAGTTAATTGAGGAGCTATGGGGGAAGAGGACAGAGGAGGAATGAGAACAGGGAGGAGGAGAAAAGAAAGTAGGAGGTGGGAGAAAATGGGGGAGATAGGAGAGGGATTAAGGAGTAGGGCTGCCAGGGATAAATGTCAAAAATAAGGGTCCAATAAACTAAGTTACTTTCCCCACAAAAGATATTTTAAAAATATATAAATATGCCTTTTTCCTGTTATGTTTAAGTCTTTGTCAAACTAGAAATAAAACTGGGGACAAATTACCTGTATGCGCAAGACATGACAGCATTACTAGTAAAAGACATTATTGAGTGAATGTGTTTTGCATTTTGGAAATGCATTATGGATTTATGCAAAGACACTTGTATTTGAAATGCTTCTCAGTTAATGTATTTGTATTTTGTATTTGAATTAGTCAATCGTACGTATTTCACCCGTCTGACCAATGAACACACACACATACACACAGTCATAGGCGTGCAAACAGGTGCACATACTTCTTTATTGCTTGTTACACATATCATCCCAGCTGCTGTTGCATGTGTGCACACACACACACACACACACACAGCCTATCTTTGCAGCTTCTTACACACACACTGCTGTGGCTTTTCAAACAGGTGCACATCCCTCCCTACTGCTTCTCTCTCTCTCTCTCACACACACACACACACACACACACACACACACCCTGTTACTGTAGCTTATCAGTGAGGTGCACTCACCCCAGACTAATTGTCAGGGATCAAGATTCCCAGGAATGGTGCCTGGCCTGAGAGATCCGTGCATCCTCCTTAGAGCTCTGTCAGAGCCACGGGGACCCCTCAGTTCGGTTCCCAGAAGGCCAAACACCCTGGACTAGGTATTATCTTGTCAGTTGTTTCGCAGCAATATTGGCAACACCAGAGGTGAAGAGCCTCCAGTACATGGGCCAAATCTTGCCCATGAAGTTGTTTTTAATTTGGCCCCTTTTCAATTCTTAGATCTGGCCCATGAAGAAGGGAGCTCAGGGGAAGGGAGCAGAGATGAGGGCATGCACTCAAGGCTAGGGCATCAATCCATGGCACAGACCCATGGTCTGGAGCCTTCCCTTCCTTCCCCCACCTTTAAGAACTCCTGCCTCCAATTCCTATGTGGCCCACAGATCCTGCAGTCATTTTCAAAGTGGCCCATGTTAACGCTTCCCCAACCCTGGTCTAAATGTACAAGTGCTCAGAAGCAGATGGCATTCATGTTGTGCTAACGCTCACTGTGCCTGAAATGCTGCAAATCGCACATTACAAAGTTTTCGGCCTGTAACTCTCAGCCCTGGGCTGTGAAATTGGCCTCAGTGGGAGATGGGGTTGCCACCTACGCACATTTTAAAGGAACACGTAAGGCACCGATGCAGCCCCTGGGACCTGTATTATTCATAAGGGTTCGTTAAAAGTTTGCATAGGTGACAACCCCAGTGGGCGACATCTCTTACCTCAGCTGAATGCCAACTCAGCTTCTTGTTGAAGAACCCGTAGCAGTTGCCCTGGTATTGCAGCCACTCCCTGGCACAGGTGTCGGCTTTGACTGCTTGTAGAGAGGATGACAGGACAAGGAGAGAGGGAGGTTACCGGAGGCCTCAGAGAAGCACAGCTACAAACTCTGGTTAGGTTAGGGCTCTTCAGCTTACAGAAGAGACTTCTAAGATGATATCTAAGAGTTTACAAAATCAAGACTGGTGCAGAGCAAGCAAATAGGGAGCTGTTACCCTAATGTGAACCCCTTCTCAGTGCTCTGGTGTCAGTCTTGACTCCTCAGAGAGAAGATGGCATAGTGAGGAGAGAGGGCCTATGAGAGGGAGGCGCCGGGGAGTGAGAGGAGTTACAGGAGGCTTCAGGGAAGCAAAGACTCCTTCTTCCTAAACCATCTTTACTTCTTCTCCCATGCTGTCTCCTGTGCCTGGAATTCCTTCTGTGAGCACCATACACTCCGCTCCCTCTCTCCGTACCTTCAGATCCCTCGTAAGAAAACCTAACCTCTTCCGTCAAGCCTTCCCCAACTCCTGACCCTTGTCGGTTGCTCATTTATGTTTCTTCTTACACTCTGATTCCTTAGGATCCCCCTCCTCCCTTGTAACTAAACTAGGGATGGGCACCTGTAACTTCTCAGCTTCATGAATGTGTCCCTGTCCTTCACTTTCAGCCTGTCCCCCCTTGTTGCCTTTCCCCTTGTCCATTCTAGATTGTAAGCCCCTCAGGGCAGGGATCTGTCTCGAATCACAACTGTTCACCCCAGGCACACTGCTGGTGTAATAATGATAATAATTAATAATTAATGACATTGATTAGTAGGGCTGTAGCGGAATATCGCAGCGGTAGCTATTCCCGGCGGAAACAGTGTTTCCGCAATTAATGGAACGGCATGGCAGAGGCTTTCATTCCGCGGTTTCATTCCGCGGTTCTGCGGTTCCGCTTATTTAATTCCGCAACTTAGTGGAATCGTGGAAACATGACATTTTTGCTATTTCCGCAATTCCGCCAGCGCCATAAAATAGCGGAATAGCGGTTTTCCGTTATTTCTGCAATTTTTCCTTTATTTTTCCGCAATTCCGCGATTTGCAGAATTCCGGCGGAATTAGCGGAATATCCGCAGAAAAGTCGCGGTGTGGCGCGGGCAATTCTGAAATGGCGGAACGGAATCGCGGCGCGGTAAAAGCTGCTGCCGCATCAGCCCTAGATTAGTGGGTGTGGTGAAATAGATATACAGGGCACGAAATTTGCAGGTGCCTGGGAGCCATTGGCGCCCAAAAAACTGAGGCTGGCGACTGGTTCAGGGGTGTAGTGGGACAAGAATGGTTTAATATCAGGATAAAGTCTGGTGACTGATTTTTTAAAAAAATTTTTTTTGCTCCCGCAGTTCGATCTGAAATTTCATACCCTGATATAGATCTGTAGACGTAGAAAGTGTGTAGAGCTCTGCCTTATTTCCTAAAAAGGTATCGTCACAATCTGTTCTTCTGTTCCTCCAGCACTTTATTCTAGTACGTGCCTGAATACATTTTTTTTGACTACATGAAGAGCAGACAAAATACCTTTGTGTGTGTGCAAAAGGCCAAACTATATTCACGCATGCACAAAATGAAGAAATGCACTTTGGCTATTTTGTGCCGATGCAAAAATATATTCTAGCTGTTGTGAGTGCAAGATGCTGGAATGAATGATGTGTGGGTGGGGAGCCGGAACAGTCAATCCAGATCTCTGATGAAACAGGGAGTAGGGGTGTGCAATACATTTTTGTTTTTTTAGTTACAAAAACGAATGGAGAACTGAATGAATAAGCAAACAACATTCGCTTGCTTTCATTCATTTTCGTAAAAATAAAATAAAAAAATCACTGTGGAAAAATGGCCGCTGAACGGTGCTGTGTGTGTGCACAGCAGTGTTTCTTACATTTTGGGTAAGGGCAACCAGTCTGCGCATGCACAAATGGCCTCTGCGCATGTGCAGACTAGCTGCCCTTTCCAAAATGGCGATTTTGTCACCAGCATGTTGGGAAAGGGCGCGCATGTGCGAACGTTCTGGTGGTCATTTGTGTATGCGCAATGATTCATTTTTTATTTTTTTTAAATAGTTTTTATACGAAAAATGTTATGAAAATTATTGGGTTTTTAACGAAAACCCGAAACGAATGGATTTTTAAACCAAAAATGAAAAGAAATGAGGTAAGTTCTGCACACCCCTAACAGGGAACCGAATCCCAACCAGTCCCCATTTAGTCAGATCTGGAGTGGAACAGACAGATTTGTTGGAGACAGAATCCTTATGAAAATAGCCATTTCAGCCCTAAACCAGGGGACCATCTACAGGTGGGGCGAGAGAGGGGCCACCGCTCCAGGGCCCAGGCTTTCAGGGGGTGGGAACAGTAGGGCGAGCCCCATCATGACATCAAAATGTCCTGTTTTATCTCTTCCAGAGCTGCCTATGCCTTCCCCATGGAGCCAGAGCTTTGTCTGTCAGCAATTGACACCTCACCCTAGTGCATCACTTTCTCACCCCCTGCCCTGATGCACCACTTAATTAATTAATTAATTTATTTAGATTTATAATCTGCTCCCTCCTGTTATAGCAGCTTGGGTTGGCTCACAAATATATATATAGGGTGGCTCATAGCATATCAACAGCATTAAAATACACACACACACACACACACATATGTATGTATGTATTTTAATGCTGTTGATATGCTGTGAGCCACCCCAAGCTATAAACAAATATGGACAGAATACAAATAGGAATATAAAATCACCAATAGAAAAATAAACCCCAAAGTGGAGCTAAAACCCATCACCCATTTCCCTCACCAAAAGCCTGGTGGAACAGCCAGGTCTTACACTGTCTTCAGAAAGAGGGAAGGTCCGAGGCCAAGCGGACCTCCGTTGGGAGGGAGTTCCACAGCCTCGGTGCGGCCACCGAGAATGCCCTCCATAGTTGCCACCCGAGATACTCACAGGACCTTGAGAAGGGCACTTTTCGCTGACCGCAGGGGCCCATCCAGGGCCTAGGGAGTGAGGCAGTCCCCAAGGTAGACAGGGCCCAGGCTTTGTAGGGCTTTATAGGTCAAAACCAACACCTTGAATTGGGCCCGGAAGACTATAGGCAGCCAGTGCATAGGACGGAGTGCTGGTGTAATGTGCTCAAGGCAACCCGTCCCCATAAGGAGACAGGACACCGCGTTCTGCACCAGATGCAGTCTCCGGACCGTCACCAAGGGTAGCCCCACATAGAGCGTGTTGCAATAGTCCAGTCTTGAGGTGATGAAAGCATGGATGACGGTGGCCAGGTCGGAGTATGAAATGTACGGCCAATTGGCAGAATGCGCTCCTTGCCAGAGCCCCCACCTGGAGATCTAGGTGGAGTTGCAAGTCGAGGAGCACCCCCAGACTATGGACCCTGAGGAACCAACGGAGGGCAAACCCTATCAATGACGGGTGCCACCACTCCCTGACCCCTCCCACCAGCATCACCCCCATTTTTTCGGGATTCAGCTTCAGACAGCTCGCCCTGATCCAGTCCCCCCACAGCTGTAAGCATAGAGACTGCCGGACCTGGGTTAGCTAGAAATGAGAGGTAAAGTTGGGTGTCATCAGCATACTGCTGACACCGCACACCAAACTCTCTGACAACCTCACCCAAAGGCTGTATCTACACGGTGAACAGGAGAGGGGACAGAATAGAACCTTGCGGGACTCCACACGTGAGGTCCCGGGGAGATGAACGATTCCCCAGCACCACATGTTGAGTTCTCCTGGCCACCTCCCCTTGCTTCAGTACCCCTGCACCACGCTTACCCCATCCCCTCACTTCCACCCCTTGCCTTTCCTCCCCTGTGCTCTGGTGCCTCACATCCACCTCCCACCCCGTCCTGCTCCAGTGCCTCCATGCCTCAGTGCCTCCCCATGCCTTGACCTTTCCCTGTGCTGCTCAAGCACCCACCTGCCTTGGGACCCCCAGTTCCTTATCTCCCTCCTCCCCCTCCTCCCATCCTGGTTGGTATGGAGCTCAGTAATTCGACTTACCTCAGGGTCCTACTAAACCTAGCTACGTCATTGCACTAAACTGGATGCCGAAACTTCAGAAGGTTGTTGTAAAAATCAGAGGGATTTCAAGGAGGAGATGGAGGTGGCTTGGGGGTGTTTATAGGAAGATTATTCCACAACTAAAAGGGTCACAGGTGATGTTAGTGGGGAGAGGAGATACCCCGTGCCCCTTCTCATAGACCTCTGAGTGTAGGAGCTGGTGTCTCCTCTAGAAAGGAGATTAACAAGTGGTTTGTGCCAAATGAATTGGGTCAGGAGGGTACACTGAGGAGCCTGCTCAAACTCTCATTCTTGTCTTGGGGCAGCAGGAAGCCCTCAATGAGATTTATTCCCTCCCTGTCCAGGAGAGGGAGCTCAAAGAGCTCTAGCTCTGAAGGGCCCAGCCTATACTCACCTCCCAGGAAAGGGTTTGAGGGCAGGAAGCTGAAGATAACTAGGCTGATATAGGTGATGGACACCATCTTCTTGTTTTACCTAGGGAGAGAGCACACAAGTGGAGATGGGGATGATGGTACAGGGAGCCCTGGGCAGGATGGATAAACACTTACAGAGGTGGCTTCATGTAATGGTGGCTTCAGAAGGCCAAGTCACTCCAAACAAATTGACCCATGTATATCATTCCTACCACTGCACAGGTCCCCTCTGAGCAACATCACTGTTGCCACTTGGCCAATCCCCAACCATACCACTGCCCTCCCAGCCCCCATCCTTGCTGTTGCTTCAGAAGACCCTGCTACTAGTGCCGTCACAGCAATTCTCATGGGCAAAAGCAGTGGAGGCATCTTTGGATTCCTCCTGAGACTGACACTGCAGCAGGGTGGTATTTCTGAGGTGAGCCTTTGCAGGATCAAGACCAAACTCAGAGATCAGAACGTGCTCTTTCATTTAGTACAGAAACCCATTACCACACAAACAGATCCATCCAAGTTGTAGCCCCTCCCCTCTATAAGGCAAGCCTCTCTCCGAGCTACCAGCCAATGGCTTGTGGGTTCCAGTTAGCTTTTCCCTGCTACAACCTTCCCTGATGATCTATTGGCACCATTTTGGAAAAGGGCAGCCGTTCTGTGAATGCACAGACTGGCTGCCCTTTTCCAAAATGGTGCTGACGGTGCCGGCGCCATTTTGGAAAAGGGCTGTTCATGTGCAGAACAGCCCCAGCAGCCATTTTGTTCATGCACAGTGTTTGTCTATTGTTATTTTTTGTTTGCTGTAAGGTGGCCGCCTCCTCAGCGAACTCCCCTCCTTGCCTGCCCTTGTGGAGAAGCGGAGAGGGTGGAGAGGAGTCCTGGAGCAGCCCCAGGCTTGGAGAGAGGCAGCCAGGTGAGTAGAAGGTGTTCTTTTTGGTTTTTTGTTTTAAACAAGTGTGGGGGAAGGGCGAGATTCTCACTTTTCTTGGCGAGAGTCAGGGCAATTCTCAACTTAGTCTCATTTGCAAGAATGAGCTGAAAACCCTGATTCTCATCGAGAAAAGCACGTATCCGAGAAGCGACTATCGGCCCTACTTAAAGCTTTAAAATACCAAGCCTTAAAAATGTCCATGTGCAGTAGTTATGCAGATCCAGTTTTGTGGGGACCCCATTTCACAATGCCGTGACTCCACCTGAAGTCCTGACCCCTTGTCGAGGGACGCCTGATCTAAAGCATTTTGAAACTCAGAACTAAAGTGCTCTGTGTTCCAGCTAATAGCAATTATCATCATGAACATAAGAAGTGGGTCAGACCGATAGTTCATCCAGACCAGCATCCTATGTATCTCCCACAATGGCAGAATTTAGTTGCTTCACAAAAGCGTTCAATAGGTCATAATGTTTCCTGCTCTTCACTCTCAGTCCCTGATAGAGGAATGAAATATTAATAATCTTCCAGCCATGTGCCTGGTGCTAAACACTGTTTAGAGGCAGGTCCCTGCCCTGAAAGGGCTACAATCTAAGGTGGACATTCCAGAGAGAGACAGGGACACAGTCACGAAGATGAGACGTTTCAGGTGCACGTGCTTAGCTTGTAATGAGGGGTATAGGGGGATCCTGGAGATTAAAATGCGGAAAACATCAATGAGGAATCTAGTGTGTGTGTGTGTGTGTGTGTGTGTGTGTGTGTGTGTGTGTGTGACATAATTATTGTATTGAGAAGCACTTCAGATTTGCTTTTTGCACAGCTCCTAGACCCTCAGACCCCCCCCACCCCAATTTCCTGTTCTTTTCATGGTTCAAATCTTCCTAGCAGTGACCCAGCACATTCTCTGACCACAGCCAACACTGTTGAAAATCCTATAAACCCCCCCAAACTCTCAAATACAAATCATCATCTCACACAATGTTCCTCCACTCACCTGAGTCCTTGTTCCTCGGTGGACAGATGTGACCGTCTATAAGCTGGGAATCATTCTGAGAATCTCTTTCTTGTTATATAGTTCCACCACTGGATGCAGGGAAATACTCGGGTTGGTAGGGTCAAGGAAATGGTTGGGGCACAAATTCCTGTATTGCACAATCCAAACCAGGACAAAGGTGGACGTATCCATTCCCTAGTCTCTGATGACAGTGCTAAGGTGGCACTGTTCTCTGAAATGCTGCCTCCATTTAAGCCAGAACTTCCCAAATGGTTTGTTTGTGTGACCCCATTTTGGCGTTGGAACTTAGATTCCCATAGCCCCAGACATCTAGAACTACAGAATAACATAAATAAATAAAAACTTAAACAATGAAAAATACAATTTGAGCATAAATGTCCGTTTTTTCCCTCCCGCTCTCTCTGGGTGATTTCAGACGCAATGGGCGGCCGGTTCACCACAGTGGATTCCCGGTGGGGGTTAACCGAACAACCACCCCCTGAGGCGAATAAAAGCCCCGAACAGATGTGACGGGACTGGGACCACAGCAGGGAATCGGGTCGGCAGATCATGGGCCGGGGCAGCGCAACAGACGTGACACCGATTCCCGGCCATAGTCAAAACACCCAGAAACCACCGGGCAGGGGCGGGACACAGACATGGCTGCCTGAGGGCAAACAAAGCCAAAAGGCACACAAGGGAATGCCCACACAAGGGAAATGGGAAGGGAGGGGGGAGAGGGAGAAGAGCCGGCCAGGTTCCACACACAACAGGCACACAGCGGAAGCACAGTGAAACACACAGCACAAGACCACGCCAGGGCACACACACACACAAACACACAGAAGGGAAAGGAAGGGAAGGGGGACATGGGCGCCCGGACAACACACAAGGCACAATGGGAACAAGGGGGGGGGGACAGGGAAGAGGGGGGGAAACTGCAAAGGGGCAGGGCAGGACACAGGCAACGGCAACCACAACCCCCACAGCAGAACTGGCCACACGGGCACCCCCACAGCAACACAGGCAGTCCTGGAATGGGGGGCCCCAGGAGCTCAGGACCAAGGCACAGCGGGGGCCCTCAATGCACAGCGAGCTGGCTGGGAACGGTCCAGGAGGCACATGTAGACCCCACACCCGGAGAGGGGCCGATGGAGGGCAGGCAGGAGAGCTGGTGCAGCGCTGCAGGTCCAAGGACGCACCCCACCCCCAGAGGAAGGAGTGAGGGGCAGTCCAGGGGCCCTGGAACCTTGAGGTCACACAGGCACCCATGGGGGGGGGCTGGGCAGCAGGTGGCAGCGCTGGTGGGTGGGGACAGTCCGCTGGACACAGGCGGGTTGGCGAGGCCATGCAGAGCACTGGACCCAGGCACCAGGGAAGGCAACCATGGAGGGAAACCCCGGGTGTGGAGGCAGACCGGGGGGGTGGGGCCCAGAGGGGGCCCGGGGCCACAGGCAGGGGCAGCAGCACCCCAGGAAGCAGGCATCACAGCAGCATGGCAGAGACATCAGGAGGGAGCAGCCAGCAGAGACCAGCCCCCCTGGAAGGGGCGGGAGCCCACATGGGGGCAGACCATCAGGGGGCCGGGAGGCACACCGGGGACTCACAGCCAGCTGCTGGGGGCCACCACGGGCCCAGGGGCCGGGTGCCCCACCCGGTGAACCAGGTGGGGCCAATGGATCATGCCTTTGTGGTACCCCAACAAGGACATGTGGTGGGCGATCAGGTAGTAGGCCTCGAAGGGATCCTGCATGGAGAGCCTCAACCGCACATCTGAATGGGACCACACACCCGACAGCACCGACAGCTCCACCGCGGCAGGCTCCGACACACAGCAGTCAGCAGCAGGGGGCCATGGAAGCTGTCCCAGCTCTAACAGCCGGTGATAGACCGCCCCATGGGAGCGCTGGTACCCACGGGCCCCGTGAACACAGCCAAAGTAGGACACGGCCAAGGCAGGGTCCCCTCTGCAAGGCACAGTGTGTAGGCAGCCAGGCTGCACATAGACAGTGCAGACACGGTCTCAGCCGTGGACCAGGCCACATGAGAGCACCTCATCTCCAGGATGCGCCCATCGGGGAAGGGAACCAGCCCCAGGATCTCCGCATGCAGCCGGCAATCACGAGCGCTCGCCTCGTACCCGAAGTATCGAAGGTCAGAGCTCAGGCTCGCATAAGCACCTGAATGGCTGTCCAGGCAGCCTAGGAGCAGCTTCACGGCCGGGGTATGCCACAGGTCACACAGGGCCATGGTCTTGCGGAAGGTCCAGCTATGAGGGGCCCCATGGGGGCCGGGAAGCGGGAGTCCAGTGAATGCACAACCAGCCATGGTCCAGCTAGACAGGGAGAATAACACCACGGACAGGGGGGTACACATACCTTCCAGGGACGGGGGGCCTCCGAGGGGTCCCAAGGACAGGACAGGCGGCCACGGGCCACAACATGGTATCACAACGGAATGCGGTGTGGGGTGCGGACCCGGCACAACTGCAGAAAACAATAGCACACACAGAACAGCTAATCAGGCCGCCCTGTGTTGCAAACGGGGGGGGGGGGGCGGTGATGGCCGGGGGCAGTGCG
>QEPC01001840.1:920096-938300 GCA_003113815.1 Sphenodon punctatus
GGGGGGATTTCGCTGACATGGGGATGACCTGGATCGAGGGGGTACCAATGCCCCCCTGTATCCTGGGTGACCCTGCCTACCCCCTCACCCGGTGGTTAATGAAGGTCTACCTGGTAGCACGCACCCCTGCGGAGGTGTTATACAATACCTGCCTGTGCTCCAGCAGGACCGTGGTGGAGCGAGCCTTTGGGTCCCTCAAGCAGCGCTGGAGGAGCCTCGCTGGCCGGCTAGACTACACCGTGGAGACCTCGGCCCTGGTGATCGGTGCCTGCTGTGTGCTCCACAATGTGTGCGAGACCGAGGGGGCAGCCCTGGAATACCCCGAACCCAACCGGGCCCCTGGCCCGGTGCCCCTGTACGTGAACGCCGAGAACCCCAGGGAGTACCGTTATGCCAAGCGCATCCGGGACGCCCTGGTGAGACATATCAGCCAGGAGGCTGAGGTGTGAGGGCTGCGCCTCCCCGGCCCACACCCAGGGGTTCCCTGGGCCGGCCCCTGCATGGGTGGGGGTTGCCCCCCCTTTGTCACCCACATATGGGCCCGGGAGGCAATATGGTGCAACCACACTTTACTTGACCCGCGTGTACATGTGCCCCTGACCCCTCTCTCTCCACCCCAGTTGTGCCCTGCCCCCTATAGTGTTAGAAAGGGGGCAGGCTATAGGGAATTTCCTGCCTCCTTTCTGATGTTGTCCCACCCCTATGAAGTACCAGGAAAGGGGTTTGACAGCCCCTTTCCTCCGCCCAGTACCTTTTTGCCAGGTATAGTAACAGGTTTTGTTATCGTGTACCAGGCTCACAGCAGTTTGTACTGGGAGGACTGGGTTCAGTAGAAAAAGGGAGTCATTAATGCATTGTTAATCCCTGATGTGAACCCCTTCTCATATTCATAGAATTAGAGGACACCCTATGAAATTAAGTGACAGCAGATTTAAAACTAGGGCTGTGCACAGGGTCATGTATTGGTTACTGAGTTTGTGTTTTATTATTGGGGTTTATTTGTATTTGTATCTTTGCCTGTGTTCACTGCATTTTCCCCATTGTCATTATGGGAAAAATTATAATTTCTCATTTTCCCCATGAGTCATTAATGCACCATTAATCCCACAGGAGAAAGAACTGTGGCTTACTTCTGAGTGGGGGAGGTGGGGCACTTTTCTCACTTTCACAAGTTTGGGGTAAGCAGCGTTATCAAAGAACAAAGCAAGGGAACATCCAGGCAGGAGGGAGCTGTACCTGGGAGTGAGATGAAAACTAAAAAAAAGTAGGAGGGATAAGGGTGTTACCTTTCATTAGATGATTCTTTACTGTGCTGAAAAGGACCGTCACTGCTTCCACCTGGGATCCTCTGAGTGATTTTAACCCTAAAACTTCAGAGCCAAAGTCAATGCACTTGTTTGAGAATTTTGACTTTTGAACAAGATGAGCTGCAACTCGAACCATCAGTCCTGCACATACAAACATACGTGTAACACAGAGTCTCTCACACAGACATCCTTTTTTTCCAGCTCAGCTCCAACGTTTTAGTGGCTATTACAATTTTTTTGTAAGCACATGCAAATTTATGCAAATCAGGGGTGGCATGAAGTGTAACTATTTCTCACTGCCAGAAAGGTTGCTGGAGTGTATTCATAGAGCCAGGCCCCGCGGAGCGGCGTGATGTCACAATGCTCCATCATGTCAGGAAAGGACATGACAGCCCCTTTGCCTCTCCCCTTTCTGACATGTGTTTCCTCCCAGCGGGAAGTGGCAACCCTGTCTTTAGACATAACGTCAACGGGTGTCTGAATGTGTGTTTTGACCTTGATATGAACACCCGTTTGGCCCTGTGTTCACCATGTGTCGCTGCTTAGACACACAGCCCATCTTGGGGCAAATCAGTGTTTTGCTCGTCACCCGATCTCAGCACACAAGCGCGGCCACCTTGCTCCCCCGTTGTACCTGCTAACACGCCACGCGATATCGTTAGACACAACGTTGGCCACGTGTTCAGCCAGAACCCACAAATTGTCCTTGTGATGCAATGGTGTTCACATCACGTGTTCAATGGGTGACCAAATTGGTGTTGGGATAGTTATGGTGCTTACACAAAATGGCCAAACACGTGCTTAGGGGTTTTGACACCCAACCTTTGTTATGTCTAAAGATGTCCATTATATAACTCCCCCAAGTGGGAACTAGGGGAACAGTGGGGCAGGGAATTGGGGTTGCTGGGGCAAATGGGGTGGGGAACCCTGAAGTGACTGCCCACCCACAAAGCACTGCAGCAGGCTTGCTGGTCCCATCCAGGGAGCCCCTATTTAGTCCAACCCCCTGCTCCAAAGGGTGGTATCCACTTGATCATCTTGGCAAACAGCCATTGGTAGATTTTCCGTAGCAGCCAGTTTGTGCAATTTGCACTGCTCACAGTGGTTGCCCCAGGAACTGTGAGTGCCTTTCGGTGACAGTTTAATCCAGTTTGCTTCAGGTCATAGCCTGCTGAACAAAACTATTTGGAAGAGAGACAGGTGGACTGTCCCTTGCTTTCGGAACAGTTTAATAAGACTTGTGAGGTGACCACAGCAAGTGAGCTAGTTGATAGATACCCAGATTAAACTAGGGACTTATGTAGCCACTCTGTTCTGGGATGATGAGACCTTTCCTGGAGTACTCTGCCCAGCTTTGGGCACCTCATTTTAAGGACATTAATAAATTGGAGCAGGTTGAGAGGAGAGCAAGAATGATGATAAATGATCTGGAAAACAAGTATTATGAGAAAAGGTTGATGGAACTGGCTATATTTAGCCTAGAGACGAGAAGATTAAGGGGAGACATGATAGCAATCTTCAAATAAGTAAAGGGATGCCATGACGAAGATGGCAAGGAAATAATGGGATAAAATTACAAGAATGTAGATTTCAGGTAAATAGCAGAAAAAATAAATTCCTTACAGTAAGAGATGTGCGGCCATGGAACACAAGCCGCCTCCTAGCGGCTCTGTTGCTGGAAGTTTTCAAAAGAATCTGGAAAGTTATCTATCAGGGATGTTGTAGCTACGGACTTAACTGCATCAGAGCTGGGAATCGGACTAGATAATCTTCAAGGTGGCTTCCAATTCTGTGATTGTATCCATCGTGCCCTACAATCTACCTGCATGCACAGATTCTCTTGTGAATTGCTCTGCTTTACTGCAGAAGTCCCCTTCGCCGCAAATAACGGCGACGGCGCAATTGCCGCGCCCCCCCATCAGGGGATACAGAAGAAGGAAAGCAGAGGAGCTGCCGTTGCAGCCTGCAATGAAGGAACCCGGGCAGGGGTTGCCTGGCAACGTGCAGTTCGGCGCGAAAAGGGAGAGCGCGCCGAACTGAGGAGTGAGCGGGCCCGCCCCTTTTAGGAAGGGCGGGGCTGCTCTAGCCACGTGGAGCGGCATTCGATCAGGGAGCGAGAGAACGCAGCAGCAAGGAGTGTTTGCTGCTGCGCTCCCCCCAGGCAATCAGGATGGGCCGCACCAAAAAGAAGGGCGCGACGGCCCAGAAGAGGGCCCGGCCAGACGTTTGTAACTCGGGGGGGGAGGCCGGGGGGGCTCCGGAGGGTGCCCCCACGAGGGCTGAACTAGTAGCCCGCCTGGCGGCCTGTGAGGCACTGCTGAGGGCCCGCCCACCAACCCCAGCCCAAAGGGATATGCAGCCCATCGTGGGGCTCCCCCAGGACAGGCTAGGGGCACAAGAGAGCGAGTTAGCCCCTGAGGAGCCAGGAGAGAGCTCCATGATTGGGGGGCAGGGAGGGGTTTCACAGGGGGCCCAGGCCTACGGGCAGACCCCTGAGGCTGGGCTCAGACGTGGCTCTAGGGCAATTGCCACACCAGCCCGGTACCGGGATGAGGGTACCACACAGAGGCCAGGGCTAAATTTGAGGCCAGGTGAAGCCCAGGATCCCAGGCCCAGGGATGGGTCAAGGGATAACCCCACAGGGCCCAGATGGGTGGGGGATGAAGTAGTGGGGCAGGGGACAAGCAGACAGTTTATAGGGCCAACAGGCCTAGATGGATCAGGGTTTCAGACCTTCCCTGCCTCTGGCCCAGTAGGGGGAGCAACTTCATGGGATCCCCTCGGGGTCCCTGGACTGGCCCAATATCAGTTACAGAGGGCAGGCTCCCTACCCATGGTAACAGGGCCTATACGAGCTACAGGGAGTAACCCAACGGGGCTGGATGTGCCCTGCCTAATGTTCCCACATACAGGGGGCGATTCACCACCAACAAGGAGACGGCGGGAAAACCAGGTGCACCAGGACGGGACAACAGACGAAGCAATGTGGCAAAGGATTATTGCCATTGAAAACGCGCTGCGGGGAGAAGCGCCCAGGGAGGCTGGAACAAGCACCAACGCTGATCTCGGCAGCAGAATGACCCCGAGGGAGAGAGAGCAGGGTGAGTCCAACGTATATCCGGAAAGGGCAGTTAACAACATGGGTAGCACTGTAGGTACCCTGGAAGGGGGCCCAGGTTTAGGGGCGATCACTAGAGAAGCGGGCCAGCATTCCAGATACAGGGCCCCGCAGGAAACGGCGGCCAGGGAGACAGGGGCAAGTTTGGAACCGACAGGTGTGGGGGTACAAGAACCAATAGCGCCACAGTTGATGGAAGTTAATGGGAGCTGGGCATGGGTATTTCCCGCTTCAGCCCCTGCTGAAAAGGTTCAAAGGGTCCCCCCCTCCACTAGCACCGAGAGGGAGATGGCGTGTACAGGAATGGGCGAGGTAGCACCACCATCCCTTGCTGGAAGTGGTAGCCAGGTACAAAGCGGGAGTGGGACACAGACCTCAACAGTTATCCGCCCACCAGGGGGCGTCATTGCTGATGTAGCTGCCCCATTTGGAAGCCATCTAACTCAGGCGACCAAAGAAAAAATATGGCGTGGAGAATACGTCGATTTATATGCCCTGCTCTTTAGTGATCCTATAGTGGACCATTCCGAGACCGAGGGAGAAAAGGACAAAGAAAGATATAGACGCCCAAAGGCAGATAGAAACTGGGCGAATTGGACCTCAGCATTTGCGGTATATATGGGAGTCATAATGCAAAGGGACCCCGGGCGCGGCTTAGAACTTCACAAATACGCGGACATAGTCCGTAGGGCACATGGTACCGGCCCTCCCGGCGCATGGCTTCGCTATGACGAAGCTTTTCGTCATAGAGCAGCAAATACGCCAAGCCTGCGATGGGACACCCATGCCCCTGACATATGGCTGGAGAGCATGGTGGATGCCACCAAGGCTCCCAGGTCTGACAGCGGACACCCACTAGTTCGCGGAGGGGTCGCAACAGCGAATGAGGTTTATCGAGGGGATAGTCGTAGGAGGGGACAGGGAGGTCCCGGTGCATGCTGGGAATATAACTCCAACGGGCGGTGTAACAGGGCCCAGTGTAGATTTCGGCACATGTGCTCCAGTTGTGGCGGGAGGCACCCTGAGAGCACATGTTACCGCCCCCGACAAAAGGCAGGCAACAACCGTTTCGGTACGGGAGGAGGAAACGGGAAAGGCGGACAGGGAACAAACATGGGGTCTCGCACCCAAAAGGGGCCCGACACCAATACGAATTGACGCCTTGATAAAAGCCTTGGAAGCACACCCGGACAGGAGGGAGGTCGAATACATAATACATGGCTTCCGGGATGGCTTCCTCATACCGGCCGGCCCAGTAAACCAGCATACATGTGTTAAGAACTTAAAATCGGTTCAAGGGAGGGAAGATCTAGTTAAGGAAAAAATTGAGAAGGAATTGGCGGAAGGTAGAATAGCTGGTCCTTATAATCAGATACCCCTGCAGAACATGGTAATATCCCCATTGGGAATCGTACCAAAAAAAGTACCGGGCCAATTTCGTATGATACATCACTTGTCACACCCTCGGGGCGCCTCGGTAAATGATGCCATACCGAAGGAACTAGCCACAGTCAAGTATGCATCATTTGACGTGGCGGTCGAGAAGGCAAGGAGGATGGGAAGAGGGGCAATGCTAGTTAAATGCGATGTCAAATCAGCATTCCGCTTGCTCCCAGTCCACCCCACCAGTTTCCATCTACTGGGTTTCCAATTTAGAGGTAAATACTATTATGATCGAGCTATGCCTATGGGATGCTCCATATCGTGTTCAGCATTTGAACGTTTTAGTTCTCTTGTTGAATGGATATTTAAGCAGAGGTGGGATGGAGGCGACTTAACTAAATACCTCGACGATTTCCTGATAATATGCCCCCCCGATGAACAAGCGGGTAAAAAGGCCTTACGGTTGTTTCAGGAGATGGCCGACGAGTTGGGAATACCACTAGCCACCGAAAAAACAGAGGGCCCTTCCACTAGAATTACATACTTGGGGATCGAATTAGATACAAAATTTAGATCATCACGACTGCCAGAAAATAAATTGCAGGAACTGCAAGCTAAGATTGGGGAAAGTATACGGGCAAAAAAGATCACGGTACGAACTTTACAATCATTAGTAGGGAGCCTCAATTTTGCATGTCGGGTTGTGGCACCCGGCAGAGCATTTCTGTCAAGATTTTACGAAAAATTTAGGGGCAACCTGCTCCCACATTATAGGATCCGAATTACAAGGGAGATGAGACAAGATCTCGAGACGTGGCAGGAATTCCTGGTCGGGTATAATGGCGTTAATTTTTGGAGAGAGAAATGGCTGTTACGCAACGATCTCCAGGTTCACTCTGACGCCGCGGGGGGCGCCGGTTTTGGAATCTATTTCAGGAGTCAGTGGTGTGCTGAGCCTTGGCCTCGGGAGTGGCATGAGACGGGAGTGACACGGGATTTGACATTCTTAGAACTGTTCCCCATAGTAGTGGCAGTACTGCTTTGGGGAGAACAGTTTGCTAATCGCACAGTATTATTCTGGTGCGATAACATGGCAGTTGTCCATGTAATCAACACATTATCGTCCCGTTCGTCGCGAGTCATGGCACTTGTGAGAAAATTGGTGATGGCATGTTTACGTGGCAATATTCTATTCACCGCACGGCACGTCCCAGGCGTCCATAATGAAGTGGCCGACGCATTATCTCGATTCCAGATCACGCGTTTCAGGGAGCTAGCACCGGAAGCCAGGGAATTCCCCGAGCCCCTCCCATTGGGGGCGTGGAACCTTGGGAAGTAGAACTCCAGACAATCGTTCAGGGATCCTTGGCCCCCAGAACGCGTACCGCTTACGGTAGGGCTTTCCGAGAATTTCAGGAATTCAGATCTTCCAATGGCTGGGGTGGAGGCTTTCCCATAGGAGAACCAGAGATTTTACAATTCGCCATGTTTCTAAAAAGTAAAGGCCTGGCAGCAAGTACGATAGGGGGGAAGATTGCTGCATTAACATTCATTAGCAGGATGAAGGGATACCCCTCCCCAGATCACGGTTTTTATATGAAGCACATGCTGGAGAGCTGGGCCAGAACAGCCCCTCCTCCACTCAGTACACGAGCTCCCATTACCACGCATATACTAGTCAGCATCATAAGGGCACTACCGAGTGTATGTCACAATCCGTTTGAGATACAATTGTTCACCACAGCATACTCACTAACATACTTCGGGGGTTTCAGAATAAGCGAAGTAGTAGCATCATCTCGCAGGGACAACTCGGGCAGGGCATTAAGGATAGAGGACCTGGAATTGAACCAGGATGCTATGTTGCTGCGCTTGCAGCGATCAAAGACCGATCAAAGGGGTAAAGGAGCAAATATCAGACTGTTCAGCTGCAGTCTCAGGGACATATGCCCAGTTGAACAGACAAGACGATATATGAATATCCGCCCACACACACCAGGGAATTTGTTGATACACAAGAACATAGCTCCTCTAACTAGTTATCAATTTAACGCAGTCTTGAAGTCTGCGCTAAAGAGGGCAGGCCTTCCCTCCGGGGAATTTAAGTCACATTCGTTTAGAATTGGGGCTGCTACAACAGCGGCGGCTGTAGGTCTGCCTGTAGAGGCCATCAAATCAGTTGGGCGGTGGCGATCTAATGCCTATAAGAAGTATGTTAGGTCTAACTGTTATTAAACAATTGTGTCTCCTGCGCATAGGAACTAGGTGGAGCAGGCAAGAGAAGAGAACAGTGTGGATCGTGGGCCACAGCCTGGTGCGTTGGGCCAGCAAGGCAGCTCAAAAGACCGCACAGGGCCTCCACCTAGGGTTAGATGACAGAGCAATTGTCCAGTGGCATGGAACTGGTGGGATGAAATGGAGCCAATTACTCCCAACATTGAGGGCACTGAAGGCTAAAGGGAAGCCCCAGGTTCTCGTTGTGCATTTAGGGGAAAATGATCTGACAGTTAGAAAAGGGGTTAATTTAATAATACAAATGAAACAGGATATGTTAAAGGTTCAGAGTTTGTTTGAAAATACTCATATAGTTTGGACCAGTTTGATTCCTCGCCTAAAATGGGGCAGGGCCATTAGACCTGCAAAAATTGATAAAGCTCGGAGAAATATCAACCGAGAAATGGCAAAGTGGATAACCAGCATGGGAGGAACAATTATATGGCATTCGGAGATAGCATACGGCCGTGTGGATTTGTTCAGAGATGATGGTGTTCATCTGTCCCAGAACGGGAACGAATTGTATTTGAGGAGCTTGGCCAGTCATTTGGACGAATTATTGATTCAATAGGCGGTGGGGAGCGGGTGAGGCCGTGATTGGCTCCCCCTTTGTGGCGGGGGTCCAGTATGCTACAGTAGGATAAATAGGTAAGAGTAGGTTAGGATGAGTCATCTCCTTAAGAGATGGGGAGATGACACCTAGTGCAATGCGTGGCGCAGCATGCACTGCGGTTATCACCCTGGGAAGGGTACCCAGACGGGTCAGTATGTACATGCACGGTCTGCTGGCTTTGCGGGTACTTACCTCCTTACTCAACCCCACCGTTGGGGATGGTCCCCTTTCGGCCAGAGCCAGGGGCTGTCGAAAGGGGAAGTTATCTTGTTCGGTACTGGCAAGGGAGGGCACATCCCTGTCGGTACCCGTTGTTAATAAGGCATTAAATCTAGCATACTGGACCCAGATTGCTTGGGCAATACCCACCGGCCTTGATGAGGATTGGAAATAAAGAGTGTGGCCATTTTGAAAACCAAAATACTGTTTCTGTGTCTCATTGGGGGGGGTGCGCCGGCAAGTGGAGAACGCTTTCCCCATGGGCCAAATCTTGTCCATGGCAGTTTTTTTTTTAAATGGCCTTTTCCAGTTCCTGGATCTGACCTGCGCCCCTACTCTCAAACCCCGAGGGAGTGTGCTCAGGAGAAAGGAAACCCAGATGAGGGCAGGCACTCAAGGACAGGGGATGAATTCCTGGCCTAGATCCGCTTGATATTTCTCGATTCTCGATTCTCGAATCAGACTTCTTGACAAGAATCGAGATAAAAATGAGAATCAAGAATCAAGAAAATAAAAAATCTCGATGTTGTCTGGTCAATATTTTTTCTCAATATTTTTTTTTTTAAAAACCTCACTGTACATGCACCAAATGGCCACTTGGATCGTTCGGCGCATGTGCAGCCCTTTTCCAAGATGGCACGGGCAGCATCGGTGCCATTTTGGAAAAGGGAAGCTGGTCTGCACATGCACAGAACAATGTTTCCAAAATGGCACCGACGCTACCCGAGCCATCTTGGAAAAGGGCGCCGACAGCCCTTTTGCACACACACACGCAGTGAATTTTTAATATTAGCGACATTCTCAAAACCCTTAGCGAGATTGCCCCAAGATCTCGCTAGGGTTCCGCGATTCTCACAAGATTCAAATAGATTCTCATTTCAGCCCTAGCGTAGATCAGAGGTCAGTGGTGTAGCTGTGGCTCAGGAGCAGCTTGTGGCCAGGGCTGGGCCACACGCGGTTTTAATGTTCTTGCATCTTTCTCGGTTGCACCCAAGACTCAGCAGCTGTTCCTCAGATCAGGACCATAGAGCACTGGTTCCACCGACCAGTCACAAAGCAGGCTAAGTCTGTGTGTGCACACAGGGGTGTGTGTCTTGTGGCTCTTGGCTTTATGAAGATTTTGGTAAGTGGCTGTTGGAGTTGGGAACTTTGACCATTCCTGGCACAGATCCATGATTTGGACCCTCCTCTTCCTTCCCACACCCTTGAAATCCCCCCTTAAGTGCTATCCCCTGAAATTCATATGAGCTTGAACCCTTCTCTCTCTCTCTCTCTCTCTCTCTCTCTCTCTCTCTCTCTCTCTCCTTGCTGAAGAAATGAGCCTCACGCAGTGTGTGTGTCTGTGTTTGTGTCTGTCTTGCTGGAAAGTGTCTTTCACTTCTGTGTGTGTGTGTGTGTGTGTGTGTGTGTGTGTGTGTGTGTGTGTCCTGGCTTCTCTTTTCTGGAAGGTATCGGTTCTTCTGTGTTGTGTGTTTTATTCCAGTAGCCCTCTTATACAGGGAATGAGACATGGTGTGTATGTGTTGACCTGTGTGTGTACTACCCTGTGCTCAGTGAGTAATTTTTGCGAGAGATCCCTAAACCCCAAATGCCATGTTACCCCAAAGTACACACACAATCTGCCTGCAATTGCAGTGAAGCATTTTATTGAAGTCAGAAACAAGACATGCCAGCTGAAATAGTCATACTGCGCATTGGGCGGTAGGGGGCAGCAGAGGGTAAGTGATGGAGAAAGGTTGACTGTACTGCTGGTTCTCCTTAACGGGCTTTCCCTCCCTCTTTCCCCCTTGAAATTGTTTTTAAACTGATTTATATTTTAAAGGGATTTTACATTGTTTTATCATATTTTTAGATTATGAAGTGCTCAGGGTGTGTTTGGTCGTGGTGGTGGGAGCTATGCAAATAAAATAATTATAGTAACAATTATTACTACTACTGAATAATGGACAGTAGGGGCCAGCAGAGGGTAAGGGATGGGGAAGGGTTTGCTCTACTGTATAATGGGCACTAGGGGGCAGCAGAGGGTAAGGGATGGGGAAGGGTTGGCTCTACTGTATAATGGATGCTAGGGAATGATGATGATATGACATTGTATATGGCAGAAGTATGCGAACTGTGACTTTAGAGCCACATGCAGTTCTTTGGCCCCACTGTGGTAAATGGAGGCAGCTCGGGATTAGGAAATGTTGCCCACCCCTGGTATATGGTGTTACAACTTGCACTAAGCACTTTTTGAACTGGACCTCACCAGTTGAAGAACAATTTCTTTGAAGCCAGGATTCCCAAGGCAACGTAAGGGAGCCAGGCACCTGACAAGTCTGTAGGATCCTGGTTGCCTGTGTCCTTTAGGCTCCTTCGGGAACATCATCCTTTTTGTAAAGACAGTTCCAATTAATTTGGGAAGTAGGAGTGAATTGAATGACTAATTGGGCCCAGACACCATGGTGAAGAGAAAGGAAGGAAAAGAGATGGGTCTATTGCAAAGGGAAGGCAAGGATGATGGGTCCTGGGCTCCCCTTGGGACAGAGACCCTGGGCTTAATCCCCCTCTGCAGGGGCTTGGATCTGTGCCTCGTGGTAATTCGTGGGCCACCCGTAGCTGTTGCAGCTGATGACGATGTGTCTAGGGGTGATGTCCTCGGCGTACACACATGGCTTTTGCGCGGGCTGCCCCTGGAGGGTGCAGGTAGTGACTCTGAACAGCTGCTGGCTGCGGTGGAGGGTCCCATTCACTCCATACAGCTTTCCTTCTAGCCTGGATCTTCCTAATGCTGCTGCTGTGGATAAAGGTGTGGACCTGTTTGCACTGGGGCTCGGTGAGGTTTCTCTTCTCCATCATGACCTGACAGTAATTGCCTTCCATACCATTTCTCCGCCTGGCATAGTGCTGGGCAAAGAACTCCCAGTGTTTGGGCAGCTGGCTTAGCTTGCCCGGGATGGGCCTGGGCCATCTCTTCCAACAAGAGGCTTCCATCACCAGAATGGCCACCAGGAGCAAGGCGAGCACCAGGCCCGTTCCCTTGAGAGGCTTCATCTTCTTATCGAATCGAGGAACCTAGGGCACTGAGGAAACATAAGCAGAGCGGTCTGACTCTTCCTCTCAGGGACCCAGGTACAGACAGGGGCCCAGTCTCAAGAGTAGCACTGCGCCGTGGATGGTGTCAGACGCTAGTGCTAGGTGAGAAGGGAAAAACCAGAGTCTAGACCACGGGAACCTCCAGCCCTCAGTCCATTTCCAGCGTGCAGGCACCCTCCTTCCAGCCCTTGGAGACTCCCCCAAACTCATATGAATGTGACCTCCTGTCCATTTACAGCAGCCTGCATGCGGGCACCACAGTGCCCAAGGAGTGCTCCCATCATGGCTCTAGGCCACTGCAGGATGCCCATGGGTTGCTGCCTTCAGTCATTTTTGACTGGACACTTCCATTTTGGCTTTTGGGAATGTCAGGTAAAAAACCACCATGGGTGGCAACCCTAGGATGCCCTAGGCAGGAGTCCTGCCCCCACAGAGTGCTCCCCCTGGGTGGAGTGCCCCCTTGAGTGGAGCTCAGTGAGGGGCAGGGCCCTAGCCTAGAGTGCTCACAATGAGGTCCCCTGTGCCCCGTAGGACAATCTGGCCTGTGGAGCTCCATGATGGATTGGATCCAGCCTGTGAGATGGGGCTGAGGGAAGGGGATGGAACTGAAATAAATACAATTGGGACATTCATTTGCAGAGACAAATAACCCTATTTGTAGTTGTTGCTTTGAGAAATTAATCACTTCAGAGATTCCCCCCCCCCCAACATTATTTGGTAGGACTGAAGTAAATATTCCGAACAAATACCAAATTCATCAAATCCAGTCGATTAGTTCGCATTTTAACGAAGTTTGCTTCCCACTTCATTTACAAAACCAAATATTTGTCTCATTCATTCCTCTTGGGTTAGTCTATTGACTTCATTATTTGGTTCATCCATTCTCTTTTGTTATTTTGTTTATTCATTTATTCGGTACTTTCTGGGCTGGCCTAAGGATTTTGCCTCCTTGGGTGGCAGGGGCAGGAAACCCCAGCCCCCTCAGGCCCGATGGAAGGGGACAAGGGCTCTTTGGAAGGGGAGCCTGGGGCCGGCAGATGAAGGCAGGGGCACTGGGCTGCTGGGAGTCACTGGAGGGGTGGGGGATGTCAGGGCTGCCGAGAATGGAGCATGCTGAGCTGTACCAGTGAGCGCAGACAGCAGGCCAGTGCAGGGAAGCCGTGCTCAGCAGATTGACACGACTATGCTCTGTGGGTAGGCAGGGCTTCAAGCTCACTAGCACGGACCTACTAGACCCTGTCTCCCTGTTCCAGAACACCCTCGCCTTGTCGAAGCACCCCCCAATCAAGACTCAGAGAAAGTAGTTGGGTTAACGCTTGGCCGCACTCTTTATTAAAAACCAATATTAACGAATGAACGAAGGCTGGTGGGGCAATTGCGCAAAGTAATTTGGGTCCAGTATGCTAACTAACATTTCAACTTATTAACTCTGGTACTGACTAGGGCTGTAGCGGAATATCGCAGCGGTATCTATTTCCGGTGGAAACAGTGTTTCCGCAATTAGTGGAACGGCATGGCAGAGGCTTTCATTCCGCGGTTTCATTCCGCGGTTCCGCTTATTTAATTCCGCTACTTAGTGGAATTGTGGAAACATGACATTTTCGCTATTTCCGCAATTCCGCCAGCGCCAAAAAATAGCGGAATAGCGGGTTTCCGCAATTTCCGTGATTTTTCCGTGATTTTTCCGCAATTTGCAGAATTCCGGCGGAATTAGCGGAATATCCGCAGAAAAGTCGCGGTGTGGCGTGGGCAATTCCGAAATGGCGGAACGGAATCGCGGCGCGGTAAAAGCTGCTGCCGCATCAGCCCTGGTAATGACCTGGATGTGCCTTCCAGTGTCAGTACCCATGACGCAAACAGTCCCCTCCTTCGACAGCGCAACGGCAAATGGCCAAAGGGGTGGGGGCAAGCCCAACTGTGGGCATGAGTAAGGAGTCTCGTGCCCGCAGGGTGTGAAGGCAGCGCATGTCCCTACTCACCCGGCTAAGACACCGCCCCCAGGGTCGTGACCCCAGTGCATGCTGTGCCCTGCATTACACCCGGGGTCACCTCCCCAGCTCTTAAGGAGATGACTCAATATCTTAACTTATTCCTATTTAACCTATAATAGCATACTGGACCCCTGCCACAAAGGGATGGTCATTCAGAACCACCCCGTCCCCCCACCGCCTTAAAACAATAGGGATTCCAAATGCCCGGCGAGGGCAACCAAATACATGTTATTTCCTACTTGGGACAGGTGAACCCCATCCTGTTGATAAAGTTTGGGTCGAGTGTGCACTATTCCCAGGTGTTTAATGATGGTCCCACCTAAGTTTGTTACCCATTTTCCTATTTCCCTATTAATGTTCCTCCTGGTTCTATCTATCCTACCTGTCTTCTCGGCCCTAGCTCAATTCACCCTGGGAATAAAGTTTGTCCAAATGATATGTAAACCTTTAAATTTGTCTCTAATTAATATTAGGTCCCTCTTAATTTGCATTATCAAATTCACCCCTTTTCTATCCGTCAAATCATTTCCCCCCAAGTGGATCACTAAAATATGTGGTACAGGGAAATTCCTTGATTCAAACAACAGCGGGAGCAGTTGGTTCCACCTCATGCCGCTCTGCCCTCTCTACCTAATATATGCGCATGCAGCCAAGCTGAGATGTAATCCCCATGGGGTCTGTGATGCGGCTCTGCTGGCCCAATGCACCAGACTGTGACCCACGATGCATACCTCTCTTCGTTCAGCCACTGGAGCCCTGCACCCTGGCAATAAACAATGGTTGTGTTAGTTCCTTATGCCCTGACATATTTTTTGAATGCATTTGACCACCATCTGCCCACTGCCTTAATTGCTTTCTCTGGCAACCCTGCCGCTGCTGTGGTTGTGGCCTCCCCAATTCTAAAAGAATGCAATCCAAACTCTCTAGCCGGCAAACCTAACGGATTTACTGCTGTTTGTAAAACTGCAGTAAATTGGTGGCTGGTCATACAGCTTCCATTTTTGTGAATAAACAAGTAACCCTGACACTGCGGTCGCATATCAAGGTACCGTATCAACTTCAATACAGGGCAGATAGTTTCTATGCCACTCTTGAACAACTTAACCATGTACCATCTGTCCCTTTGGTCTGTCTTGGAACATCTCAGCCACAACATTACTTGCCCTGCGGCCCAGTTGATGTTCTATACCGTCAGTGCTCGATCAGAGTCAACACTGCTTGATGTTCTTATCACTTCGCCGATTCTAAACCCTCCGAAATATGTGATCACATAAGCTGTTGTGAATAACTGAACTTCAAAGGAATCGTAACATATCTCGGGAAGGACCCCCACCAATCTAACCAATATAGGTGTCGTGATGGGTGCTCTAATGTGCGTCGAAGGGGCTGGTATCCTAGACCATGCCTCAAACATCTGCTTCAAATAAAAACCCTTATCCGGTGGAGGATGCCCACGAAGCCTATTCGTGAATTTCAGGGCCGCCACTTTTCCAGCAATAGTGCCAACTGACAACCCGTTATCCTTTAGTGCCATTGCAAACTGTATCACTTCTTGTTCAGCAATGGGGAACACTGTCCCCCACCTTTTCCTTGCCCTAAAGGATGGAAATTCACGCAATTCCCTACCGTAAGCTGTCTGGGCTCTAGGGGCAAGGGATCCTTGAACGATGTCCTGCAATTTTACTTCCCAAGGCTCCATATCTCTGGTGTCAAGGGGTCCGGGGTAGCTCTGGCCTCTGGTGCTAGCTCCCGGAAGCAGTTCATCTGGAACCGAGGAAGGGCATCAGCTATGCCTTTATCAATTCCCGGAACATGTCTTGCCTTGAACAATATGTTGTTCTTTAAACACCTAATTAACGAGGGTCCGAACTAGACCCATTACTCTCTCAGATTGTGACGAGGGAGTGTTGACCACATGCACCACTGCAAAGTTGTCACACCAAAATAGGACCACCCGATTGGCAAATTGCTCCGACCACAGCAAAACCGTCACCATGATGGGGAACAATTCAAGAAACGTGAGGTCCTTGGTAACTCCCTCAGCGTGCCACTCAGCCGGCCAAGGCGCCATGCACCAGCGTGTTCTGAAATATACCCCGAACCCCTGACCACCAGCTGCATCCAAGTGCGCCTGCAAATTTGCCTGCATTAGTCACTTCTCCCTCCAAAAACTCACCCCATTGAATTCATCCAGGAACTGCAGCCATGCACCCATATCCAGTCTCATGTCCCAGGTCACTCGTATCCAGTGGTGGGGCGCCTGCTCCCCCCTCAATTTGTTGTATAGCCTAGATAGAAAGGCCCTCCCTGGTGCTACTACCCGGCATGCAAAATTAAGGCTACCAATCAGTGACTGTAGTGCTCTGACCATGATCTTGTGAGCTGCCAAACACCTCTTTATCTTCTCCCTCAAGGCCTTTAACTTCTCCTGGGGTAATCGTGACGTAGACAACTCTGTGTCAAGTTCAATGCCCAGGTAGGTAAGTTTAGTCGCCGGCCCCTCTGTTTTTTCTGGGGCTAGTGGGACGCCTAAGTCACGGGCCACCTCCTGAAACAACCACAGGACGGTGGCGCATTCGTCCACTGCAGGGCGGCCCATTAACAAGAAGTCATCTAAATATTTAGTCACGTTCCCAGCCTGCAGTCTTTGCCTGAAAAACCACTCCAGCAATGAACTAAATCACTTGAATGCTGAGCAGGATATGGAGCACCCCATTGGCATTGCTCGGTCATAATAATACAACCCCTCGAATTGGAAACCTAATAGGTGGAAACTGCTTGGATGGACTGGGAGTAGGTGGAAAGCTGACTTGACGTCGCATTTTGCGAGGAGGGCTCCTCTTCCCATGGCTTTTACTTTTTCCACTGCTGTGTCTAATGATGCATACCTAACTGTTGTTAATTCTTTAGGTATTGCATCATTTACTGAGTTTCCACGCAGGTATGACAGGTGATGTATCAAACGATACTCACCTGCTGCCTTCTTTGGCACTATACCTAATGGGGAGACTACAAGATTTGACATGGGGGGCTGAATGGGCCTACTACTCGGCCTTCCCTTACTTCCTTTTTAATGTTTTGCTTCACTATTCCCTCAAGACCATGCACAGGTTTTAAATTGCTCCCTGTCCCCCGCTGTGGCACCATTCCCACTGGAATAAGGAATCCCTGTCTAAACCCCTTGATGACATATGCCACTTCCTCATGGTCGGGGTGCCCCGTGAGGGCCGCTTTCAAGCACTCAATTTTTATTGGAGTCGGGCCCTTCTGCAGGCCGGACTCCAGTCATGGGTCCCTGTCCGCCCTTTCCGTTTCCAGGACCTTGACCATATCTCCCTCTTCCCCCTTTTTGTTTGGGACAGAAACAATTGGTTTCTGGGTGCCCCCCCCCCACAATTCGAACACCCGTGATGAAATCTACAGGTTCCTCAATTTCATTGTCCCGCCCGGTTGTATTCCCAACATGGGTCGGGTCCCTGAAACCCTTTTCGACTCTCACTGCAAAATGGATCATTCGCTGGTGCAACACCGCCTCTTACCAGGGGGTGACCACTGTCCACTTGTGGCGCATTCATGGCATCGATCATGCACTCTAACCATAGGTCAGGTGCATGAGCATCCCATCGGAGCACTGGTGTGTTGGCTGCCCTATGATGAAACGCCTCGTCATAGCGTAACCATGCTCCAACCGGTCCTGTGCCATAAGCCCAGTGCACAATATTTATTTATTTTATTTTTATTTATTTATTTCCATAGATTTTTACCCCGCCCCTCCTGCCATGCAGCTCGGGGCAGCTTCCAAAACATTAAAACACAGTAAAATCAATAAAATCATCATAAATATTATAAAACATTAAAACAGGACTAGATGCCACATAAAAACCCAGGTAGGTGGGGGAACTAAAAACACCCCACCCTACCCACCCTCTCTCCCAAAGGCCTGGGCGAACAGCCAGTTCTTACAATTTCACCGGAATGTTAACAGGCTAGGCGTCAGGCGAGCTTCCTCCGGAAGGGAGTTCCAAAGCCGCGGCCCTACCACCGAGAATGCCCTCTCCATTGTGGCCCCCCGCTTAACATGGGGGACCTCCGGGAAGGCACCCCCGGCGGACCGCAGGAGCCACTTTGGGGCACGGAAGGTGAGGTGGTCCCTAAGGTATGAGGGACTGAGACCGTGTAGGGCTTTATAAATCATCACCAACACCTTGAACTTGGCTCGGCACG
>QEPC01001840.1:958238-969061 GCA_003113815.1 Sphenodon punctatus
GGGAGTGGGGTCTAGTGGGTTAGAGCAGGGGGGCTGGGAGACAGGACTCCTGGGTTCTATCTGCAGTGTTGGAGGGGAGTGGGGTCTAGTGGGTTAGAGCAGGGGGGCTGGGAGACAGGACTCCTGGGTTCTATCTGCAGTGTTGGAGGGGAGTGGGGTCTAGTGGGTTAGAGCAGGGGGGCTGGGAGACAGGACTCCTGGGTTCTATCTGCAGTGTTGGAGGGGAGTGGGGTCTAGTGGGTTAGAGCAGGGGGGCTGGGAGACAGGACTCCTGGGTTCTATCTGCAGTGTTGGAGGGGAGTGGGGTCTAGTGGGTTAGAGCAGGGGGGCTGGGAGACAGGACTCCTGGGTTCTATCTGCAGTGTTGGAGGGGAGTGGGGTCTAGTGGGTTAGAGCAGGGGGGCTGGGAGACAGGACTCCTGGGTTCTATCTGCAGTGTTGGAGGGGAGTGGGGTCTAGTGGGTTAGAGCAGGGGGGCTGGGAGACAGGACTCCTGGGTTCTATCTGCAGTGTTGGAGGGGAGTGGGGTCTAGTGGGTTAGAGCAGGGGGGCTGGGAGACTGGACTCCTTCTGGGTTCTATCCGCAGCGTTGGAAGGGAGTGGGGTCTAGTGGGTTAGGGCTGGGGAGGTTGAAATGCAGGACTCCTGAGTTCTCAGGGAAGGAAGCGGGGTTTGTGGGTTAGAGCAGAGGGGATGAGAGACAGGACTCCTGGGTTCTCTAGGAGGGAAGTGGGGACTAGTGGGTTAGAGAAGATGGGTGGGAGGCAGGACTACTACTGGGTTCTAGCCACAGCATTAGAGGGAAGTGGGTTCTAATGGGTTAGAGCAGAGGGCAGGGAGACAGGATTCCTGTTTCGATGGATCCATCAGTCATATCTAGGGCAGCAGATGTGCTGGGTTAGATGGATTAGAAACAGTACATTGCTTAGTGGCAACAGAATTTTCTTGTTTGCTGGCTTCTTGGGTCAGGCTTCCCTCCAACCCTGCTATTAGAAACTATTGCTGATGTAGGATGACTGAAAGTCAGAAAGAATAGGAGAAAATATTTTACAAAAAGAAGGACACTTAATTCAGGGTTTATTCATTTGTCTTTTACATTAATCCATAAGGGTCAACCCAAAAGTCCATCTAGCCCAGCATTCGGTCTCCAACAGTGGTCAGTACCAGCTGTAAAGATCAGGGCATATATACAGTGATCAGGCTCCTGTTGTTCACTCCCAGAGACTGCATCCATGATAGTTTTGAAAAAAAGCCATTAACAGATCTATTATTTATTGACTTATCCATTCATGATTTGGGCCCAGTTATATTACTGGTCTTTACAACATCTTTTGGCAATAAGTTCCGCAGGTTAATTTTTCCCTTGCACAAAAACACACGTCCTCTTGACTGTTTTATATCTGCTGCCTGATAAGCCGATTGGGTGCTGACTTGCCAAATAGATTTTTTTTTAAAAATTACTGAACACTGACAAAAAAAATTTCTTAGCAGAACTGGGTTTTCAAAAGCAATCATGTTTTTTTTAATTGCAGTAATATAGCAACAGTCTTTTTACTATCTCTCAGTAAATTGAAGTGATGTTGGCAGCTCTGAGGATGTCCCGTGCTTCTTGTATTATAAGAATATACTCCCTATTTTCATTCTCTGAAATGGTCATGCTTTTACAGACCTCTATCATATCTTCTTTTAGTTGCCTCTTCTCTAAGCTGAAGAACCCTAACCTGTTTAGATTCTCCCCATATGGAAACTGTTGCAGACCTTTCATCATCTTTGTTGTCCCTCCCTCCAACTTTTCAAGTTCTTCTATATCATTTTTGAGATAGGCTGAACAGAACTACTGCACACAGTATTGAAGTTGTGGGAACATGGTGGATTATTATTATTTATATAGTGGCATTATGATATTTTCTATTGCTTTACCCTATAACTTTTCCAATAATTGGTAGGTGGTTTAATAAAAGTTATCATCACAACTATTTTGTCTCCACCAATAATTCCTAACTTTCTGTTTACCTTTTTGACTACTACTCTACCTTGTGAACTATCCACAGTGGGCACCATCCCAAGCCCTGCGGAGCTACACGCACAGTCACACACAAACCACGCTGATCCTCATTGCGGGCACTTGCTGCCAAGTGGAAACCGTGTGAATGTGAGCGGCCACACAGGATCCAAAGGGCACAAGATCGTGGCCAATGACTCCAAGGTCTCTTTCCCTTTGGAGCAAAAGGGTCTGTCCATCATGACTACTTGAAGCACTCTCCAGTGCTCAAATACTGGAGTATCTCAGAGTGCAATCCTCAGCCACCAAAGTCAATGGCAAAACTCCCACTGATATTAATGGAGGATGCCTCCATCTTTAAAGATCACAAAAACTGTTGTAGTTATCTCAGGATCAGAGATGCCCTCCTTGTCCTAACCAACATGGGTGTCTTTAGACATAACACTGTTCAGTGATCTGTAACACAGTGTCCTACCGTTACAGTGTTTAGACACAGAGTTCACCCCAAACACTGATTAAACTGTCAAGATCTGGCAGTTGTTCACTTCCAGTGTTTGGGGTGAATGCTGTGTTGACGGTCTGTCTAAACACTATAATGGTAGGACACTGTGTTACAGAAAACTGAATAGAGTTATGTCTAAAGACACCCCAAGAAACCTCAGGACACTTTTCTGATTTGGGGTTTTCAGCATGGTGGTAGCTGTGTTTGATACCAGGGCTAGGGTGGTCATACATCCCCTTTAAAAGAGGATGCTTATGAAAAATACAAGTTGCAGGGTTGCATTGATTCCGGTGCAGCCCTGCACCCTGTATTTTTCATAATGGTCCTCTTTTAAAGGGGAGGTATGACCACCCTAACCAGAGCCAGGGGAACGTCTGGGTTCTATCGCCAGCAGGAGTGGTGTCTAATGGTTTAGAGCAGGGGAATGGAGGGGCTGGGAACCAGGACTCATGATCCCCAGCTCTGAGAGAGGAGTAGGGTCTCCTGAGCTAGAGAAGGGAGGCTGGGAGCTAGGATTCCTAGGTTCTATCCCCAACTCTGGGAGGGGAGTAGGGTCTAGTAGGTTAGAGATGTGGGGCTGGAAGTTCCTGTGGAAATGGGTATTAGTAATGTAGAGTTGTGGGGAGGGATTTATGTGCTGAGGAGAGAGACAAGAGGAATTGCTATTGTACCATTCTGAATGGGAAGGGAATGTGTCTAATTTAAAGCATCAGCTGAGAGTTTCAGTCTGTGTTTGTAGATATAATCCCTTAACCATCCATCTATCCACCCGCCCACCCATGTCTACCTAAGATCTTTCATTGCAAGCATTTCCCTCTCCTTACCTGTTCAATGTAATTTTCCCACTCTTTTTAGAGCAGGAGGGTCAACACTTCTGAATTCTTCTCTCAAAGATCTTTGCAGAAGAGATACAGTCTCCATGAGTCATTCTTATCAACCTAAGTAGTTTTGTCTGTATCTCACTGAGACATACAGTACTCCTAGCTCTACGTACTGACAGCTAGGTAGATGTCCTAGTGAGGTAGCCCAGGGGACCCCCTTGTTCCTTTAGACATTACAGGTTGCTAATGGGAATCAATGCTGAGATTTTTTTCTGAAGGGAATTAATTAGATGAATGAGTCATGATGATCAACACCCCTGACATCCTGTACATTGCAAGACAGTACTTTCTCAAAAGTTTTGGCTAAGATGCACCACTCTTCCTCTAGAGAGTAGGGGCCTAAACTTCCTTGTATTTCACTGGAATTTGATTATCCAGCACCTTTTGGAGCTCAGGACTCACTGGCCATCTTCTGTGGTTCAACATTTTTAACCCCTGAAAGTAGGATTGAAATAAACCCCTAAATGGCTGCTAGTGAGAAATGTTGACATATCGGGGACCTGGATCAATTTCCCGACCATTTCCTCATACTGATACAATTTTGAGTACTGCAATGGATACCCAGCAGTCTTCCCGAGCAGCAACTGGGTACCTGATTATCTGAAAATACTGGGTATTACTGTTAGAAGTTCCCGATTTACTGTTTTACCAGTCGGAACAGATCAGTAAAATGGTAAATCAGTGCTGGAAGTTGTAAAATTGGTAGGAAACCCCTTTAAGTTGATCCATAGGGTAGCCTATGGGACACTAATTGAGTACTTATTAGTACCTAATGATGTAGGATCAAGTACCACAATTTTGATGGGTATGCCCGTTTTTGCAGGTACTTGTTTCAGATTTAAATTCCAGAAGGACACAGAAATTGATCCACTGGATTTGAGTGAAGAAAAACAGAATAAAACATATGATTGACCTTGTGGCTGCTCACTCTGATATTAAATTTTCAGTTACTAAATTAAACAGTGGAAACTATCATCTATGGAAATTCAAATTGGAAATATTATTACCCAAAGATGATCTGTGGGAAGTGATAATTACAGATAGACCAGAAGATAATCCAGAAGTGTGGGACAAGAAAAATAGATAGGCAAGAGCCACAATAAGTCTTCTAGTGGAAGATGATCAATTAATTCACATTAGAAGTGAAAGCACAGCAAAAGGGATGTGGAATTCACTTCAAAGATTGCATAAACATGCCAACCTGAACAGTAAGTTGTTTTTACTGAGAAAATTGTATCAAATGAAACTAGAAAAAGGTAGAGCAATGCAGGAACAAATTAATACTTAGGGAAGTACGAACAAGACGGAGTTTGGATGTTCAGTCGTTTGGACTAAAAACTTAGTTTGGGTTCGGGAGTTCGGTCCCGTGGAGTTGTGATACCCCCCCCCAAATGTATGGAACGTTCAGTCCCACCTGGAGGCTTGGGGTGCTCCAGGAACTCCCAGGGGTGCCCATGGTGGAATGGCAGGCCATCTGAGATACAGCAGCAGCAGCAGCAGATACCGGGAAGGCTTGGTGCTTGGCACCCTGGGTTGCATGGACAGGCAGGCTTGGCGCTTGACCCCTGGGTGTGCTTGTGGCATCAGGGCTGGCCATTTGAGACCCAGCAGCAGAAGCAGCAGCAGCAGCAGCAGCAGCAGCAGCAGCAGAGGCCTGGAAGACTTGGGACTTGGTGGAAGGCACCCATAGTTGGATGGGCATTGCAGGCTGGCAGGCACTGGTGGGTCTCAGATGGTCAACCATATCCCAATGGGAATCAGGCAGGCACCCCCGGGGGCCAAGCGCCAAGCCTAAGTTCTTCTGAAGAAGGGGAAGCATTTAAGAGTCCTCTTGTTTATCCTGCAAAGAGGCTGGATACACAACAGCAATTGGACCTGCATACCCCAAGCCTAGTTCCCATACAGGTTCTTTCTCCTGTGAGCTCCCAGAATGATAGCCCTTTGTTTTAGAACTGGGAAAGTTGAAATGCAGAGAAGACAAAGGACTTCCAAACCAGGAATTAGAACTGGGGTCTCTTGACTCCTGTTCTGTCCTACAAATGAGCAATGCTGCTGCCCACCCAAAGGCTTCTGAAAGCAGATGTTCTGCTGGACTGCCCGTCTCTGCCTGCAGGCCATGACAACACGCGCAAACCCACTTTGGGCACTGGAAGGCACTATTGTAGCGCTGTCACTCCTTCCGTGATGGTGACTAGAACTGGAGAACCCAGCATAGAGCCAGAAGAACTGGAGGCCTGCCAGCCTGCAATGCCTGGCCAAGTAGGGGTGCCAGCCACCAAGCCCTTACCGGGCCTCTGTCACTGCTCCACCAATGCCTGGAAGCCTGAAATGCCTGGCCAAGTAGTGCTTGCTGGTGCCCAAAGTGGGGTTGTGCATGTTGTCATGGCCTGCAGGCAGAGACCCAGCGTCAGCAGCACCAGAGGCCGGGAAGGCTTGCAGCTTGGTGGCTGCTGGCTGGGACCCATAGAGGGTGGGGCATTGCAGTCTGGCATTGGTGAACTGCGGCAGAGGCCTGGCCAGGACTTGGTGGCTGGCACCCCTACTTGACCAGGCATTGCAGGCTGGCAGGCCTCCAGTTCTGCTCGCTCTATGCTGGGTTCTCTATTTCTAGTCGCCATCATGGAAGGTGGTAGCTGACTGCCTGGCCACGTGAATCACCACTGGGCAAGGCTACTTGACCAATTTGCAGAAGAGTTGGTTGAGATCTGGTGAGTAGGATGCGAGCCTGCAATACCCGGACCCATATGGGTGCCAGCCTCCACCAATCCCGGACCAGTCCTCTGCCATGGCTCCACCGATGCCTGGCAGCCTGCAATTACTATTTATTTAGAAGGGTACCATCCTGAAGGGTAAGTGGTCTTAGTAACAGAGCAAGTAAAAGAAGTTGTGTCACAAAATATTCAGCATGAGGCCACTTTCCTGGGTGCTTTGGCACATGGCAAGTGGTCATGCACAGTGCTGGGTAATACTGGTTCTGATCCTTCAGAATTATGTTCAGTTAATATGTATCCTTTGCCTGCACCTCCTGTCTCTCCCTCAATATTGGGGATGGAGGAATTTGATCTCCCCACAAATCAATTGGGTATTGCAACCACAGAAGAAGTGGAGGAATGATGGGCAGGCCCCCTAAGGAAGTCTTTTATGTCTATTGTTTCTTGGAACATTTTGGGTTGGAAAACCAAATTAATGGATAATGATTTTGGTTGTTTCATTAGATCATTTGACATTATATTGCTCCAAGAAATGTGGCATGCGGGGCAATTGGACTTGGATGGGTATGTGTCCTTTGTGGGCAGTTTAATATCTTAAACAAACACATTGGCAGGCCTCAAGTTCTGCTCACTCTATGCTAGATTCTCCAGTTCTAGTCACCATCACGGCCAGGCGTTGCATGCTGACAGGCATCGACGGAGCAGTGGCAGAGACCCGGCCAGGGCTTGGTGGCTAGCAACCCTACTTGGTCAGGCATTGCAGGCTGCCAGGCATTAGCAGAGAAGTAGCAGAGGCCCGGCCAAGGCTTGGTGACTGGCACCCCTACTTGGCCAGGCATTGGAGGTGGCCAGGCATCAGCGGAGCAGTGGCAGAGGCCTGGCCAGGGCGTGGTGGCTGGCATCCCTACTTTTCTGGACATTGCTGGCTTCCAGGCATTGGCAGAGCCATGGCAGAGGCCTGGCCAGGGCTAGGGATGGGTGAACGTGGTTCAGAAGTTCGAGTTCGGTCGACCGAACCCGACCAGTTCGGTTGACCGAACCAAACTTCCGAACCAAACTCGATTTTTGAACCAAACTGAACTGACTTTCCGTACTCAGCTCTGTTCCCCATCCCTAAAAGATAATATTCCATTTAGTTCAATGGGGTTTGAATTTCTGAACTTTGTTTGGAAGTTCGGAGTTCGGACCAAACTCAAATAGCTCGGTCAACCGAACCGAACTTCCAAACCGAGCCAAGTTTCTGAACTGAACCAAACTGACTTTATGAATTCAGTTCTGTATGCCCATCCCTAGCCAAGGCTTGGTGGCTGGCACCCCTACTTGGCCAGGCATTACAGGCTGGCTGGCATCAGTGGAGCATTGGCAGACAATGAAGTGGAATGACAGCCCTCCCTGCCTGTAATGTAGGCCCCAGAACCCTGATGTTGGGTCCTGGGGCTAGAATAGCTGTTTCTTGATGCAGTGGAATGACAGGTCCCTGTGAGCGGAATGACGACCCCAGAACCCTGATGGTGGGTCCTGGGACTAGAGTGGCAGCTTCTGGATGAAGTGGATGGACAGCCCTCCCTGCCTGGACCGTACGCCCCAGAACCCTGAACTCCTGGGGCTGGAGTGGGTGGCACCCCTACTTGGCTGGACGTTGCAAGCTGCCAGGCATCAGAGGAACAGCAGCAAAAGCCCAGCGCAGGCTTGGAGACTGGCACCGCTACTGGGCCGGGCATTGCAGGCTTCCAGGCATCGGAGGAGCAGTGGCAGAGACCCGTCCAGGGCTTGGTGGCTGGCACCCCTACTTGGCTGGGTGTTGCAAGCTGGCTGGCATTGGTGGGGCATTTGCAGAAAGTGAAGTGGAACAACAGTCCTCCTGTCTGGAACTTAGGCCCCAGAACCCTGATGGTGAGTCATGGAGCTGGAGTGGCTGGCTGTTTTCAGTGCCCTACATGGAGGACACCGGCAGGATGCGCTGCTGAACCACACCCCTAGTGCCACTGCTGGGAGTCTCTGAAGCCTGACTTCCAAAATCAGGCCTGTGCAGTTTGGGGGCGTGGTGATGGGCTCGAACTGCTACTGATGCCTGCCACTCCACTGGCATGGCCCCTGCAACCTCTGCCACGTGCCCCATTGCCTGCCTTACAGGCAGCAGACCAGCCTCTCCTGCTTCCTGTCTCCATTTTTCCTTTCAAAATTATGCAGAGGAAGATTCTATTTTTTTTTTATTTAATCAAAAATTGAATATTATATATATATATATATATCTACTACACTAACTCTAACTGCTATTAACTATTCTAAAACCTATGGAAATAAATGGAATATTATATAAGATCTACAAAGGCTTAGTCCTACAAACATACTATAAAATATTAAAACTAAATCACTACACACTATCTCTATCTATCTTATAACTAAGCTAACTCCTACAACTATCTATCTATCTATACACACATACAGGGATGCGGTGGGGGGGGCACAGACCGCTCACAACAAACAACACAGGGAGGGGTACAAAACTGAAATGAAACCTAATTAAATCTAATGCTACTCTAAATAAATCCAAAAACAGGGGGAAGGGAATCAGGGATGGAATATATACAGGGAGGAGGGAAGAATTCAATGGAGGGCTGGGAGAAAGAACACAGGGAGGGGTAAAAAAATTAAAACAACACATAAATCTATCTAATCTAATCTAAATAAATGAAACTATGAAGTGGAAATTGGTGAAATAGGAGGAGGATGGGAATGGATTAGGAACACAAACTGCTGGGAGAGGGAGACATCTGAAAACACCTTCTGAGAGGATCAGTGGCTAGCACAGAAGGAATTGGAAGGAGGGGCAATGACTTTTGTTACTTGCTGTGCCTGCCTTACCACAAGCCCCACTGGCTCTGTGCAGCTTAGCCCCATGCCAATCGCAGACTGCGAAGCCAGTGGTCTGAGGGAAAAGAGGGATGGTGATTGGGCAGATTGGCTTCTAGTCCAAGCCTCTCCACCCCTGGTGCCAGGAAGTCTGTTCCTCAGATGCTCTCCCCCCTCCCTGGGCCTGCCAGCCAGGTTTTTCCCACCGAACGCACCCAACTCATCCAAATGCAGCCGAACTGTTTGGGGATTTTGGCTTTAGGTTCAGGCATCTGGTTCGGAGATCTGAACTGGCTGAGTTCGGGCCAAACCGTGTTCACACATTCCTATTAACTCTATGTTAGAGGTTATAGAGCAACTTCGTGGTATTGGAGAAGAAATGAAAGAAAACCAAAGAGCAGCTCTAATTTATGTAGCTTACCTGAATCATACAGTGCTCTAATAAATGCTCTGGAAACCAGACCTGCAGCAGAATTGACACTAAATTTGGTAAAGAGCAGACTTATTGATGAATTTAATCTCAGGAAGGAAAATATACAAAGTGATAAGGACTACGACACAGATAAAGAGACAGCATTAAAGACCAAAGATACAAATACACACAAAAAGGAAAGCAGAATGTGTTTTAGATGCAAAAAGGAGGGACATTTAAAGTGAAATAGTTCCATATGAAAGGCTGAACAGCGAAGACAAGCTTCCCAAATATTGAAACAGAGGGTTAAAACTCCCACAAGCGAATGTATGGAAGAGAAATGGATTGGCTGTATTCAAGTTACACAAGGCAATTCTTTCCACGGATGGTGTGTTGACTCTGGAGCTACAAGTCACATGACAAGTGATAAGACATTTTTTTACAGAACTAAATCTGAATGTGAAAGAGAAAACATTTCTTGCTGATGGAAGAAACATACAAGCCGAAGGAATTGGGCATGGAGTCCTAAATTGCAGTGATGAAAAGGGACATAAGCTCATAATACCAGTAAAGGAGGTGTTATATGTCCATGAACTAAAAGGTAGTTTACTATCTGTCACGCATATTACTAGTAAAGTTCTCACAGTGCAATTCAGTAAAAATAAATGTATGATTAAAAAAGGGGAAAGAACTTTGGCTAAGGCTTTAGTAGACAAGCACCTGTATAGACTTATTACAGAAAAAGAACAAGCGAAAAGAATTTTGAAAAATCAGTTAGGGATGTGTGAACAGAACGTGGTTCAGATGTTGGGTCATTCGGTCATTTGGTTCGAAACCCAAGTTCAGGTTCGATGGTTTGGTTGAGCCGAGTTCGGTTTAGCCGAGCTTGGCAGAACATGCAAAAATAGCGCTATCAATACCGAAACCGAAACAAAACCGAAACTGAATTTTTGGCCCTGAAAAGACATTTTTCCCACCCCCCGAACTCATCTGAACTCATCTGAACATGACCGAACTGTTTGATTGTTCGAGAGTTCGGTTCGGACGTTCGGTTTGGATGTCCGAACAGACTGAGTTCGGTCCAAACTCTGAACATCTGAACTGTATTCACCCATCCCTAAAATCAGCATACAGATTGCATTCATCTTTGGCACGGACAGCTGGGACAGAGACATCCTGAAAGCATCAAGGAACTGGAAAGACAAGAATTGACTAAAGACATTGAATTGTCAACATGTCCAGTTATAATGAAGTGTAAATGCTGTATAAAGGCCAAAGCAACAAGAGTATCTTTATTCTTTAACCAAGAAAAGACAAACTAGAGCTACAAAAACACTTGATCTTGTACACAGTGGGTACTTTCAGACATGACGCTAACCACCCTTTAACCACCCTTGGTGGTTATTTATGCATGTTGCAGGGCTGTATTGGTGCCCTATGCAGCCCTGAAACATGCATAAAT
>QEPC01001840.1:985959-997691 GCA_003113815.1 Sphenodon punctatus
GGACCCACCATCATGGGTCTGGGGCCATCATTCCTTGCACAGAGATGATGTAATTCCACCGCATCAAGAAACAGCCACTCCAGCCCCAGGACCCACCGTCAGGGTTCTGGGACCAAGTTACTGGCAGGGACGGCTGTGGCCATTACCTAGAAGCTGCCACTCTAACCCCAGGACCCACCATCATGGGTCTGGGGCCATCATTCATCGCACAGAGAGCCTTTTTCTGAACGCCCGAACTGAACGGGACCGAACAGTACTGAACCAAACAGCCGATCCCAAATTTGGCGAATGAACCAAACGGCCAACCTGAACGGGAGATCCGAACTGGACCAAACCGAACGGCCGAACCTGAACTGCGATCTGTTCGCCTATCCCTAGCTTCAAAGAAGGTTGCCCTCTACCTACAGCATCACAAACAAATGCTTGTTTAGCTGTTTTTTGGAAACCTCCAAGAAGCAGGGAGTGACAGTGTAGCTATATGGGTGTAGCAGGTGCAGTTGCATTGGGGGCTATAAGCTTATGGGGTGGGGCACACACAGGTAGAATGTGTGTGCCCCACCCCACAGGGGGGCCATTCCAGCTTCTGCACCAGAGCTCATCCATTGACTTCAATAGGAAACTGATTTGTACCCACCACTCCCTGGAAGAGTGGGTCCCACCTCCCTCCATCCCTATTTCCTGGGGCCCCAGAGTGGTACTTATTGGCCTCAGAGGACTTGATTGAAGACCCACTGTTGCCACCGGGGCCATTTTATGCATGTGAAAAATGGCCACCACCCTTAACTAAAATGGTGGTAGCCAAAATGACATTGCTGCCATTTTGGTTAAGAGTGGTGGTCATTTTGCACATGCACAACCTGGAGGAGGGACAACACCGTGGCAAGGGAGACTGCCGGAGCCCCCACAGCAGCAGGAGTGCTTCAGTCAAGCCCTCGGAAGCCGGTAAGTAGCACTCCAGGGCCCAAGAGGATGCGGGTGGGGAGAAATCTGGATCAGCAACTCTGGAGTCGGTGCAAATCCAGCTTGTATACAGATTAATCTGCAACTGCCATTATTGAACAGTTGCAGATTAATCCAAATCCAGAATGCCCATCCCTAATGTGTAATACTTCTTAGTGTATTACATTATTTTGCACACGTCTCTGATCTGCTGGATTTCATTTCTCGCAGGTGCTTCAATGACTCAGGGAAGGAGTGTCTGTTGTAATGTTTTATCGTACGTTCCATTTCCCTGCATCTCAGAATTTCAACCATTTGAGGGGGAAAGACATTTACTTACTTTAGTTATTTATTAAAATTTATACCCCACCCTTCCCCGAAAGCTGAGGTGGCTTACAAAAACAAAAACGAGTCTGAGTCCTAGGCTCGGCCTGCTCGCTCCCTGGTAGCTATGTCTCTGAATCATATACATCCATATAATAAAATTGATTTATTTATTTTTATTTTCCCTGGAAAAATGGTTGTCATCAATCTTTTCCTTTGGGACTAGAAGCTAATGAATTTTTCCTTTATTTATAGAATTGTTTGAGTTTTTGTTTAATTTTTTCATTTTGCTTGCCTGGGTCCCTCTTGCAGATGAAGAACACTGGGAACATGGGGAAAAATAACCAAACTTCTGTGACCGAGTTCATCCTCCTGGGATTCTCTGATGACCCAATGTATCAGACTCTCCTCTTTGCCATGGGCCTGCTGGTCTACCTGTTCACTTTGGCAGGGAACTTGGCCATCATTACTTTGATCCAAATGGATGTACGGCTCCACACTCCAATGTACTTCCTGCTGGGTAACCTCTCCTTCATTGAGATTTGCTATACCACCTCCACTGCCCCACAAACGTTATGGAACCTCATGTCGGGGGACAAGACCATCTCCTTCACTGGCTGCGCGCTCCAGATGTACTTCTTTGTCACCATGGGGGGCACAGAGAGCGTCCTCCTCTCTGTCATGGCGTACGACCGCTATGCTGCCATCTGCCATCCATTGCGCTACTCCTTTCTTATGAGAAATATAGTACGCATGTGGTTGTTGGTTATTTCCTGGACCATCGGCCACTTCAACTCCATCATCAAAACAGTCTTGGTCTTCTCCCTGGACTACTGCGGCTCCAATGAGATAGACCACTTCTTCTGTGACATCCCACCCCTCCTGCACCTTTCCTGTTCTGACACCTCTTTGAGCGAGATGGTGACCTTCATTGTCTCTGGCTCTGTCATGATTGTTCCCTTGGGTCTAACTCTCCTCTCCTACATCCTCATTGTCTCTACTGTGCTCAAGATTCGAACGGTCCAGGCCATGAGAAAGGCTTTTTCCACCTGTGCCTCCCATCTCATTGTGGTGAGCATCTTCTATGGAACTACCATGTTCACCTACCTGCGCCCCTCCTCTAGCCACTCCATGACAGAGGACCGCGTGGTCGCTGTGCTGTACTCTACGGTCACCCCCCTGCTAAACCCTTTAATCTACAGTTTCAGGAACAAGGAGGTGCAGGGGGCACTGTGGAGAGCTCTTGGGAAGCGCAGGTAGAAGAAAAAAACTGGTAATAGAAGGGTTTTTCATCTCCCCTGTTCTTGGTCAATGTGGGACACTATTTGCATAAAATAAACATACATTAAAATAAAGTTATACCAATTTACAACACTGCCTAACTTTGAGTCTGGACTGGGGAAAAAAACCTTAAAAAAAAAAAAAGTCTTCAGAATTGGAAGGAATCATATCAGTGGCATAGCAAGACTGTGGCAGACCTGGACTCATGGCCCACTTATGAGTCCGGTTAGGACAAGGGAATGTGGGGGTCTCCTCTGTGGGGAGTGGGACTTACTCATTAAGGTAGCATTGACCCAGCTCCCAGCATCCCCCTCTCTGCCCAGAGTAGCAGCAACTCTACCTCGAAGGTAGTTCAGAGTGGGTAGAACCAAAGTGCTGGTCTGCTCCCTCACCCACCCATTCTGAAAATTTCCTTGCGGCACTCAGGTCACTCAGAGTCTGGAGGCCAGGTTCAGCCCACTTTCTCCAAGGTAGTTATGCCCCTGTATCATATATCCATAATAACCTTCTTCATATGCAAGATTTATACCCTTCCCTTTCCCGCCTTTGTTTCAAATCCCCATTTCCCCCAAGTACTTGATCCCCCAACCCCCCCACACACACACACACACTTCAACAGTGAGGTCAGCCATGCACACAGTAGCCTCCCACTGATAATAAAGCTTTCCCTATAGCTCAGACATTTCTCTTCCTAGGCAGATTTTCTGACATCCACCATTGTCTGAGTGGCGAGCCACATCTAGGGCACCATTGCAGGAATCTTTATGTATGTACAAGGAACTGGTGATGAGATGGGATTCTTTGGAACAAATCTGGGGGTGGGGGAGTTGTTGATAAAACTCATCACAAACAGTATGATCTGAGTCTAGCCTTGTTCCGGATAGTCACTCCACCCCGGTGTCTTCTGTCTTCTTGCCTCTCCTTTACTCACCCTTTGGTTCTGGTTTCTGACCCCACACTGTTTGTTCTCTGTTTTTAGTCTTGTCCTTGCTTCTTTCTCATCTTGCCCTGTCCCTTACCCCCCTTGTGCCTTGATCCGCTTCCTCCTCTGTGGTTCCCCTCCAGCTTTTGTCCCCAGTCCTGCCTTGCCTCCCAGCCTCGATCCTCATCCCCTTCAACCCAAACCCCATGTCCACCCACATCCTGGATGCCCTTCACTCTGCAATCCTGACACTGAGAGGATGCCCTTATCTTTAAAAGGTACAGAAAGGAGGACACTGAGAATTATAGATCAATTACCCTAACTTCAGTACCTGGGATGGAAGCTATTTCAGCAAATTCTGCACACCCCAAGTTTAGACATGCTGCATCCTGCTTCAGGTCAGGGAGTTGGGCTAGATGGGTAGTTCAAAAATTACTTTATATAGCTAATGATAGAATGGATGTCTGCATTGAAAAAGCTATTGCAATGCCAAACATCTAGGGCTGAAACCAGCTGTGATATTGCTTCCGGGCCTGTCAAGAGGGGGGCAGGGGGACAAAATTCAGGGGGCTTGGGTTGATGTTATTAACTAATGTATTCTATTCATGCTATGTGTTTTGTTTGCTTATAACATTTGGAATAGGGTCTCGGTGGTGTGTAGAGATGAGTTGGGGTATGTAGGACCCGAAGGGAACCTTTGTCCTGGGGTCCGTGGTGGCTCTTGGTGGTCCTCATTGCTGCTCACAAAAAATGCTTACAATTGCAAGCATGGCGACTAAGATCTTGCTGAGATCTCAATAACAGTGTGATTTCTTGACTGAGTAGTTTAAAAAACAGGTGCTGGGTGGTGGGGAGATTTACGTTTCAAAGGTTGGCTTTGTTGTTCCCCCCACACCGTGGAACTGGGGGGGGGGAGCAGCCTTCGAATGCCACCCAACAGGTTGTTCAAAGGCGCTGCCCACCAGCACCTCTCGTATGGGATGAACATCTTCAAGTCCCCTCCCCTCTACATCTGTAGTCCCCAGCCTGATTCATCTAATCGCCAAGCTGGAGCGCCTTCTATCCCGATCGCTGCTGGATGCTCCCTTCTTCTCTCCTGGCCAGCAAGCTGCACAGCTGAGTCTGGGGACTTCCCCGCTTGGCTTTTTCTGAGTGGGGAGGAAAGTGGGGAGGTCTCTTCCCACCTATGTAGAATCCCCTAATAAGTCCCTGTTCCCAGGGGGACTGATATCAGAGGTGCACACAAGACCGGTGAGTTGTCATTCTACCTGTTTTTCATAGCATTCCTCCTGTCATTCCACCCAGTTCCTTGCTGTGGCACCCTATCCCTGTTCCTTCCTGTCATTTCACCCTTTCCACTCATTCTCCCTGGTGCATTCCTCATTATTCCACACCCTCTTGCCCCCACCCGCTCTCCCAAAGATACAGCTCCATTCTGTTCTTTCACAGCCACTTAATGGGAATGGCAAATGACAATAGGATTTATTCCTAAACTGGCATTGTTGTTTCCTCCATTCCTTTCAATGGGCATTCCACGTTATTCATTTCAATATGTACCCAACTTTAAATTCTTACATTAAACATTTATATTGCATTGTCCCCAGCTTCAGTGTTGCCCCCAACCTGCAGGGGGGAAAAAGGATTTGGGCTGAAAGATCAAGGCAAAATGCAGCTGTATGGAGCCTAAGTTGTAAATGAGCACAATATGTGAGACTGTACAATGTCTTTACTGTTTACATGGCACAGAAGTTAAGGAAGAATCTTACTTAACTTACCATTTCCATACTTTCTGGAGCATGATTGAATTAACTTCTCTCTTAAACAAAAGGTTTTTTTGAGTTACAGAATCTATATGATGACCAGCACAAGGGGTAGAGCAGGTATTTATGAACCAAATAAAACATCCACTATTTTCTGACTGTCCTGTCCAACACTGAAATGGCCAATATTGGCCTTTTCCTGCTCGTTCACATTTAGGGGTGCACTCACTTACTGAGAATATTTTCTAGGACTCTCTGCCGCCACCCTTGAATTTAATTGCTGGGACCAAACCCCGTTACGTCCCACCCCCCTACAAATTGAAACCTGGTTGTTGGATGAAATGGACGGATCAGTCATATCAACAATGGGTGGGTCAAAAAGACTGACTTGTCTCTTTTAGTGACACCCACTTCAAAGTATTATGCCATGATATTCTAGAAGAGGTCAAGGCTCCCTGATTAAATAGCACTCCCAATAAAACTCAGAGGTGTAAAGACATTCTGGCTGGGCCTGACTTGGAGTCACTGGCGTGGGATGGTGAAGTTCTCGTGGAGCCCTGACCTGGTAGCTTTTCCCAAACCCCCAGAAAGAGTTGAAATGGATACCCGTCCAAACTGGTAAACATGTCAGAATCTTGGTAATCGAACTGACTTGATATTGTTGGATACTAAATGGATTCTATCCATTTGCTACCATTACCACAGTAACAAGTTACCATGTGAGCATTTCCATTACTACTTCTCATTTCTGTAGCACTACTAGGGCATTCGCAGCACAATACAGTCACAGATTTTGGGCTTACAATCTAAAATGGACAAAGGTGGGAGGAACACAGGGAGAGACAGATACACACACATTTTTACAGATGGGGAAACTGAGGCTGAGAGGTTGGGACTTGCCCAGTGAGTTTATTGCTAGAACAGGATTTGAATCCTGGTGTCCCAGAGCCAAGTACAGGACCTTACACACTACATAACACTGGGTAATTTCAGACATGATGGACCCAGAGGCCTGCCACGCTGAACCCTCGACTGGGATCCGTCTCAGATCCCGGTCCGTGATCAGGCAGTCCGTCCTTTAGACACGCCAGCCTGATCGCTAACAGAGATCAGGGAGGAGGCAAGGCTGCACGGTGCAACATGCAACCGCAAAGCCCCCCCCCACTCCCTCAGTCGCCTGCCCTCGGGGAGATGGGCGGGCGCAGAGGTCAATCAGGCAGCTGCGCCCAATCCCGTATCACAGTCGGGGCCACAATCCAGGATGAGTCAAAGGTAACACATGTTACTGTTGGCCCTTCCCAGATCGTGGCTACTCTAACCACAGTTATCGACCTCCGGCCAGCCGGAGGTCCAGAACCGTGGTTATTTTGAACCCCACCAGAGATACACTGTGGTGAACATCTGTCGGGGGTCAAAGAGACGTTCACAGGAACGCCGCAACCACAGGGAATCCACTGGGGATCACTGTGGTGAAAGGCATTTTCCTAGCATCTGAAATTACCCTCCAGCTTTCCATACATTCTTGCATTTCTATTCCCATCTGCATATTAATTACCTTTACCCCAGTCACAAGTTTGCCTACTAATACAACTCATAAAACAAAATGGAAGGCCGTACTCTTATGTACTCAATGAGAAGGGGAGGGGTGTCGTGTGCCAATGAAGATTCAAAGTGATTGGCTAAAACAGAGTAACCAAGCAACAGACAAAAACCCAGAAATAGTGAACTGTAAATGATACATTTGGTAACACACAAATCAGGAAATAGGCAAAATGGAAAGTCAGTAACTCAATAGCAATATTACCCAGAATTTCAGGTTGTTGGTTTCCTGACTTGGTAATTGGTTCCTGAGCATGGAACCGCTAAGCTGCTCAAAGTTGCAGATATTACCCCGGAGTAACAAATCTATCTGATTCAGCTCTATCCTCAGAAGGCCCTGCATTGAGACTAGGAATGTGCACCAGCGCTCCATGTCGTTTTTCATTATCATTATCATTGTCGTTATCAAAATGTATCCTTTTTTCATTATCATTATAACAACAATGTCATTTTCATTATTGTCATTATCGATACCAGTTTCAAACGAAGATTTGTTTCGGTATCGTTATCGATATCAATTTTTGGTCTTGTGATCTCGCGAGACCAAAAACCAGAAATAGTAGTTCAATCATGTATGTTGTCGTGTGCAGTGGCGTGGTGTCTGTGTGGCTTGTGTGAACTTGTGAAAACTCGGTGGTGAACTTGTGTGTGTGTTGTAGCTGTATGTGTGTGGGTTGTGTGTTTCTGTGTGAGGATGGAACATGAAGGAAGCAGGAAGAAGAATCTGAGGAGGAAGGTCAAGATGGAGGAGGTGGAAGAACAAATCCTGGAGGCCCAGGCTGGAGCATCTGGTTAGGTGGTGGAGCTGGGCTCCTCACCAGAGGAGGAAGAGGACAGAGGAGGTGCCACTGCCAGGTTTGTAAAATTTATTTTTATTTATTTAGTGTTTGATATAACTTTGAGGCCAAGAAGAATACTACCCTTTAGCACGAGCTTGCCGGTGTGCGGGTGGTGGACAGTCAGGCACAAGCAGCAGGCCAGGCATCGGTGGGTGGCAGCAGAGGGGCAGGATTTGCACGTGTCTTATTTCTGGGTCTGCCAGAGAGGGGGGAGGAGGCTCTTTCAGCAGTCAGGCATGAGCAGCAGCAGCANCAACACTGAAATGGCCAATATTGGCCTTTTCCTGCTCGTTCACATTTAGGGGTGCACTCACTTACTGAGAATATTTTCCAGGACTCTCTGCCGCCACCCTTGAATTTAATTGCTGGGAGCAAACCCCGTTACGCCCCACCCCCCTACAAATTGAAACCTGGTTGTTGGATGAAATGGACGGATCAGTCATATCAACAATGGGTGGGTCAAAAAGACTGACTTGTCTCTTTTAGTGACACCCACTTCAAAGTATTATGCCATGATATTCTAGAAGAGGTCAAGGCTCCCTGATTAAATAGCACTCCCAATAAAACTCAGAGGTGTAAAGACATTCTGGCTGGGCCTGACTTGGAGTCACTGGCGTGGGATGGTGAAGTTCTCGTGGAGCCCTGACCTGGTAGCTTTTCCCAAACCCCCAGAAAGAGTTGAAATGGATACCCGTCCAAACTGGTAAACATGTCAGAATCTTGGTAATCGAACTGACTTGATATTGTTGGATACTAAATGGATTCTATCCATTTGCTACCATTACCACAGTAACAAGTTACCATGTGAGCATTTCCATTACTACTTCTCATTTCTGTAGCACTACTAGGGCATTCGCAGCACAATACAGTCACAGATTTTGGGCTTACAATCTAAAATGGACAAAGGTGGGAGGAACACAGGGAGAGACAGATACACACACATTTTTACAGATGGGGAAACTGAGGCTGAGAGGTTGGGACTTGCCCAGTGAGTTTATTGCTAGAACAGGATTTGAATCTTGGTGTCCCAGAGCCAAGTACAGGACCTTACACACTACATAACACTGGGTAATTTCAGACATGATGGACCCAGAGGCCTGCCACGCTGAACCCTCGACTGGGATCCGTCTCAGATCCCGGTCCGTGATCAGGCAGTCCGTCCTTTAGACACGCCAGCCTGATCGCTAACAGAGATCAGGGAGGAGGCAAGGCTGCACGGTGCAACATGCAACCGCAAAGCCCCCCCCCACTCCCTCAGTCGCCTGCCCTCGGGGAGATGGGCGGGCGCAGAGGTCAATCAGGCAGCTGCGCCCAATCCCGTATCACAGTCGGGGCCACAATCCAGGATGAGTCAAAGGTAACACATGTTACTGTTGGCCCTTCCCAGATCGTGGCTACTCTAACCACAGTTATCGACCTCCGGCCAGCCGGAGGTCCAGAACCGTGGTTATTTTGAACCCCACCAGAGATACACTGTGGTGAACATCTGTCGGGGGTCAAAGAGACGTTCACAGGAACGCCGCAACCACAGGGAATCCACTGGGGATCACTGTGGTGAAAGGCATTTTCCTAGCATCTGAAATTACCCTCCAGCTTTCCATACATTCTTGCATTTCTATTCCCATCTGCATATTAATTACCTTTACCCCAGTCACAAGTTTGCCTACTAATACAACTCATAAAACAAAATGGAAGTCCGTACTCTTATGTACTCAATGAGAAGGGGAGGGGTGTCGTGTGCCAATGAAGATTCAAAGTGATTGGCTAAAACAGAGTAACCAAGCAACAGACAAAAACCCAGAAATAGTGAACTGTAAATGATACATTTGGTAACACACAAATCAGGAAATAGGCAAAATGGAAAGTCAGTAACTCAATAGCAATATTACCCAGAATTTCAGGTTGTTGGTTTCCTGACTTGGTAATTGGTTCCTGAGCATGGAACCGCTAAACTGCTCAAAGTTGCAGATATTACCCCGGAGTAACAAATCTATCTGATTCAGCTCTATCCTCAGAAGGCCCTGCATTGAGACTAGGAATGTGCACCAGCGCTCCATGTCGTTTTTCATTATCATTATCATTGTCGTTATCAAAATGTATCCTTTTTTCATTATCATTATAACAACAATGTCATTTTCATTATTGTCATTATCGATACCAGTTTCAAACGAAGATTTGTTTCGGTATCGTTATCGATATCAATTTTTGGTCTTGTGATCTCGCGAGACCAAAAACCAGAAATAGTAGTTCAATCATGTATGTTGTCGTGTGCAGTGGCGTGGTGTCTGTGTGGCTTGTGTGAACTTGTGAAAACTCGGTGGTGAACTTGTGTGTGTGTTGTAGCTGTATGTGTGTGGGTTGTGTGTTTCTGTGTGAGGATGGAACATGAAGGAAGCAGGAAGAAGAATCTGAGGAGGAAGGTCAAGATGGAGGAGGTGGAAGAACAAATCCTGGAGGCCCAGGCTGGAGCATCTGGTTAGGTGGTGGAGCTGGGCTCCTCACCAGAGGAGGAAGAGGACAGAGGAGGTGCCACTGCCAGGTTTGTAAAATTTATTTTTATTTATTTAGTGTTTGATATAACTTTGAGGCCAAGAAGAATACTACCCTTTAGCACGAGCTTGCCGGTGTGCGGGTGGTGGACAGTCAGGCACAAGCAGCAGGCCAGGCATCGGTGGGTGGCAGCAGAGGGGCAGGATTTGCACGTGTCTTATTTCTGGGTCTGCCAGAGAGGGGGGAGGAGGCTCTTTCAGCAGTCAGGCATGAGCAGCAGCAGCAGCAGCACCCACTCAGAAACATGCCAGCCAGGGTCTCAACTTGCAAACAGCAGCACCCCAGAAAGAGAAGGATTTCCACGTGTCTTATTTCTGGGTCTACCAGAGCAAGAGAGAGGGGGGCTCTTGCAGCAGCTGCCACCACCGCCGCCGCCAGAGTCTCAACTTGCAGATACTACAGCACCCCAGGTGGTGGTGTTGTACGTGAGAGAAAGGGAAAGAGGCAAGTAGGCAGCACTGCAGCACCAGCCATCCACTTGGTGTGGGAGAATGGGTATTGGTGTGGGAAGGACTAGAGCCATCATCATACCATGCATGATATTATGTAGGGGTTTATGTGTTCCTGTTTCAGAGAGGGTGATGATGACGATGACACTGGTTCAGAAAGCCCATCAAGGCCGACGTCACAGGGCCAAACCAGGACAACAAGGTCCGCAGTATTGAAGTATTTCCATACCCCGAAAGGTGGATTCGCACAATGCAAGGTAAGGCATGGAGGCTGGAATAACAGGGAATGGATTGCACCATCCATCCACTTGGTGTGGGAGAATGGGTATTGGTCTGGAAAGGACTAGAGCACAGGATTTGCATGTCCCAGTCAGGGTCTTTCTAGTTCCCATCCCGAGTGCCCCAAAGAGGGCAGGATTTGCATGTGCCAGTCAGGGTTTCTCCATTTGCCATCCCCAGCATCCCCTAGCACCCCAAGGAGGGCAGGATTTGCACATGCCAGCAAGGTCCTTTCTAGCTGTCATCCCTAGCGCCCCAAGGAGGGCAGGAGGAGCCCCGTCCCGACTGCCCCTGGCATGGGATGGCATGTGCCACTGAACCATCGCTCCTTGTCCAGGGGCAGCTCGGGGAATCCCAGCAGCAGAAGGTTCACCTTTAGGAACAACAACTGCTCCACCAACTTGGCCCCCAGTCTCAGGCAGTGCGGGGAGAAAATGCCCCCCGCCACAGAGAACACCCACTCGCTGGGGACACTGGTTGGTGGGAAGGACAGGATACCCTTGGCCACTTTTGACAGGGCCAGCCACACATTGGCCTTGCCGGCCCACTAGGTCAAGGGATCAATGCTGGGATCAATGCATGACTCCTTCTCCAGGTAGGTCTCCACTGCTGCTGAGGCGCCATCATACTCCCTCTGGTAGCTCTGGGTGGGCACCACCTGCCCCACTGCCCTCATCCATGCTGTTTGCCCTTCTGTACTGGGCCCCATGCTCCCCAGAGTGGCCTGCACACAGGAGGAGCTGCTGGAAGTAGGGGTCCTGTTGCTGCTGCTCATCCTGCTGCTGGTGCT
>QEPC01001840.1:1010908-1021217 GCA_003113815.1 Sphenodon punctatus
CAATTCGGGGGAAGGGGCAGCTTGGCTTTCCCCAACTCCCCTGCCCCCCTCACATCAGAGCTCTGACTCCCAGGCAGTCTGGCAGGTCTGGACAGCAGCAATAGCAGCACAGGGCACACTCTCCCTACTCCCACTGCCCCCAGGAGGCTCTGGTGGTAGAGATGATGGATTAGATTTTCTTGCTCCTGAAGGAGCCACATGGACCGCCCCACCCCCGCAGGCAACCACTTCTGGCGAGAGCCATAGAACAGGTTCCAGCTACCTGCGTGTGGCTGCCGAGCTGCCATTTCCCCACCTCTGGTCTATGCGTAACTGAGGTTACGTATCTGCATGTTCATTTGCCTCTGTGTCTTTCACACTCTCTGTGTCTGTCTGCTTGACGTGCTCCCCCCCTGCTTCTTCTTGACCTTCCATGTGTCCTGGGCTCCCACCCACAAGCCGACATTCCTCAGGGCCATGGATGGTCTCCAGCTACCCGGGTACAGGGTTAGCTAGTATCGGGGAGCCTGCCTCAGCTAAATCTCCCTGGGCACTTGGAAGGTCAAGAGGCAGAAGGGGCATGGGGGTTGGAGGAGCAGCACATACCTCCCAACATTTCCAGTGACCAAAGAGGGAGAAGCCTTGTCCGTCTGGCCAATAAACTCTGCCCCTCGCTCACGTACATGTGAATATCCTCCCCCCACATCCCCAGGGCATAAACAGGGGAAAGACCCTCTCCTGTGTTGGCATGTTCTGACATATCCGGGGGAGTCTACAGCTCCGTACAGTTTGTTGATTGTTTGTCACCCCGAGCTGCCATTGGGCAGGAGGGGGCGGGCTATAAATGCTGATAAATAAATAAATAAATAACTGGATAAAATTAGCAAAGGCCTTGTAAGGACATATGGCCAATGTCTTTGCATGAGCCTGAAAGGGCAGCTTCCTAATCAAATCTAGTGGCCACGGGCACCTCCCTGGCTTGAGATGCGGGGCCTGTTCACACCGCCCAAGGAGGTACGATTTAATCAACATTCTTGATTCGCCCTCTCCTCCTTTGTTCCCCGTTCCCATTGCCTCAGACTATTCTGTGCTGTAGAAGAGACCCTTAGTTTGTACAGGGCCTCAGAACCACCTTGGCTAATGAGGAGGGTCTGTGTTCCTGGTCCTCATGGGCATTGACAGATTTAGATCCACTGTCCCTCTTCCAGTTGCAAAGCAATAACAAAGGCCTAGCGACCTGATTCTGAGTATCGTGTCTAGCCAGGGCCGGCCTTAGGAGTTGCGGGGCCCAGGGCAGGGGAGAAGCACGGGGCCCTATTCTATCACTGATGGTGAAGTCTAGGAGCATTCCCCGGCTCAGGGGGTGTTCCCTGTCTCGATCAGGGGGTGCTACCCAGGCCTGGGCTTGAGAATGGGCAGAGGGGCACTCCCCTCCGTCCATCCCCAAGCCCAGCCATTTTGGGGGCACTTAGCCCATCTGTCGCTGTGGTGTCACTGTCCTAGGCCCCGCAGCAGGCCCACTCACCAGCTCCCTGCATGAGGGGAGTGCAGCAGCAGGAGATTTAATCTGCCACCACGCCATCCGCTGCCACCGGAAGTTGCCAGGGAGTGTGGGAGAGGCAGGGCCTCTCTCTCTTCCTCACTCCGTAGCCCCCTCTGCTCTCTGTCAGTCTCAGCCAGGGGGAGTGAGAGAGAGGCAGAGGCCCTTCCTCTCCCACATTCCCTGACTGAGACTGACAGGCAGTGAAGAGGGGGGCACGGAGTGAGGGAGAGGTAGGGCCTCTGGCTCTCCGTCACTCCCATTAGCCCCCTCTGCTGCCTGTTTTGGACTCGCCACAGGGAGTGAGATACCGAGGTCCTGCTTCTCCCTTATTCCCTGGCCGAGACTCAGGGGAGCCCTGTGTCATGGACATACATGGGGTCACACACGTGTAACACGGGATGACACGTTTGGTAAATGTGTGATACCAAGGGTTTCACATGTATGTAATGTCACTATACACATATACTATATAATGTCAAAGGTTCCACATGCTTGTAATGTTGACATTGAGAACTGTAAAACTCAAATTAGGACTCTGAGAACTGTACCACTCGAATTGGGGTTCTCGCGCGTCACCAGGCTGCAGGAAATGCAAAGAGATAACAAAGTGTATTCAAAACATCTGGCTTGCTAGACAGCCCTGTGGAGATGTAAATTGACTTCCATGTTTACCTGGGTTGGCTACGTGACCTAATTCCCCAAGGCAGGAAATCTGAGACAAAGAAGGCTAAATGCTATTTAAATGGGAGTAAGATACAAAGAAAAGACTTCTTCTTGCAAAGCTGCTTCGAGAGGACATCTACATACAAATTAGCAGCCTGAGCACAGCAGGCTGGGGACAGCATGAAGTGAGAGACAGGATTTCGCTCTCTAAGTCAAATACCCAGTCATTGCCTTTATGACTGAGAAACCAGAACTTCTGGACCATGTTAGGGTAAAATGACTAATGTAGGAACTCAACCAGTATAAGTTAGGAATGCGTTATATTTACCTTTGATTTCTAGTTACCACTCTGTTTAACTATCTTGTTTATGTAATCAATAAACTTACTTCTTAACTTTTATGAAGAAGTGGAAGTGTCTAATATTGGAACACAAGTGAGCTACAAGATCCCCCAAGCTCTTGCGAACCCAGAGAGTAAAGAGTCTGTAAACGGGAAGGATCGGGCCCTTGTGTGACAAAGGAGTTTCATTGTGGCACACTTGAATTAACTAGAGAGAGAACTGATTCAAGAGAACTGTGCGCAAGGGAAACTGAGTCACTCAAACCCAGTAAAGTGGGGGTGCGGACCCCCAAACCCATGATACCCTGCTCTCAGGGGCCTCAGCTCCCAGTCACTGTCAGGCTGGGAGCTGGTGGCCCCAAGTTCGGGGCTCCTCCAGGGACCCAGGGCAGCCGCCCCGCGGTAAAGCTAGCCCTGTGTCTACCTTGTTCATCATGTGTGTACTGCAGCAATCCCTAAACCCTGCAAAGCAAGAGACTACATCCTGCTTCTCATTCCACTTAGTTATTGTCATTTAATCATCTCCTCACTATCCTCTCATGTGCTTTTCCTGGGAAGCAAACAGAAAAGAGCTGCATGTGACTTGAATGCCGGTCTCTTTGTCCATCTTTCCCGAGAGGAACTTTGACCTCTGAAAGAGGGGCAGTGGGATTCAGCACCGAAAGGAGGACTGTTCCTCCTAAGTATGTCAAGCAAACATACACAGAACATACAGAACATACTACACACTGCACACACACACGAATGTGCGTACTCACACACACACACACATTAGAAATTGAATTAAAATTGGGAGAACAGGCAACTCTGGAATCTGCCCCATGAAGCCATTTCGGCCCTTTTTACACAGATGCTCTAACACCCATAAAATGGGTGTTACATTTTATTATACATGTTGCAGGGCACCACTTCAGCCAATCACCATGGGCCCTGTGCACACATGATTCCTCCACCCAGTTCCTCTGGGTGGAGATGGGTGTTTGCCGGTGGGTGGGGAGCATTTCCCTGGGTGGAGATAGGTGGGGGCGACTGTGTAAACGCCACTTTCGGTGGGTGTTGCTCCTGGCCAACACCCATCTCCACCCACACACGGAGCAACGGACACCACTGCCGGTTGCTCTGTGGGTGGGAGTGGGTGGAGATGGGTGTTGGCCGGGAGCAAACACTCACCAACACCCACTGAAAGTGTCATTTACACAGATGATTCCACCCAGGGAAATGCTCCCCACCCACCAGCCAACACCCATCTCCACCCAGAGGCACTGGGTGGAGGCATCATGTGTGCACAGGGCCTATGGTGATTGGCTGCAGTGGTGTCCTGAAACATGTATAATAAAATGTAACACCCATGGGTGTTACAGCGTCTGTGTAAAAAGGGTCTTCATTGCAATTATCATTGGGTGTTTTTTGGTGGATGGGCTGCTCTGGTGCTGACCGCCCAAGCCCCACTTGTGGTGGTCCGGAACATCTGGAGCACTCCCTGCAGAGCGGACTGGCCAAACCCAGGCCACAATCCCGAGGTGGAGCTGCAGTCCATCTGCTTGGCATACCCATGCTGCCACTCCGCTTCCGATTGGTCGTTGCCCCGGGCAACACCATAGAGTTGCAGGCAGCAACCTAGAGCATCAGGTGATCCACCTGCAACTCTATGGTGTGTGTGTGGGACACTGGAAGACCATGGACTGGGGAACCTGCTGGGTCCATTTAAACCTGACTGAAACGGGGCTAAATGCGGGGGTGCTCCAGGGGTGGCCAGTCCTGAATCTTTCTAAATGTACCCACTGTGTGCCTGATGGGTGGGGGAAGATGTATGTGTGGGGGTGTGTGTGTGTGCTTGTGTATGCTGTCTGTGGTGTGTTCTACGTAGTGTGTCTTGTGTATGTCTTTAGTGTGCATGTATATTGTGCATAAATTATATGTGTAATGTGTGTGTGTGGAGTGTGCTGTGTGGTAGGTTGTGTGTGGAGTGTGCTGTGTGGTAGGTTGTGTGTGGAGTGTGCTGTGTGGTAGGTTGTGTGTGTGTTTGGGGGGTGTTGTGTGGGTGGTATGTGTTTGTGGGTGTGAGGTGTGTGTTCTCTTTGTATGTTGTGTATGTGTTTTTAACCTCTGAAATTACAAGCATCTGAAATTAGGAGAATGCAGTGGAGGAATAGAAAGGTTCCCTTGTCTCTCCCTCTGTTCCCCCTTCCCTGACTCCTCTTCCCCTGTCTTTAGATTGTAAGCTCTCGGACAAGGACTGTGTCTATCTTGTTTCTTGTAAAGCACCAGGTACATCGCTGGTGCTATATAAATGCTAATATAATAATAATAATAATAATAATAAATAATTAATAATAATGGGGCCCGGTTGCGGAAGATTAACTGGGGCTCTCCTACCTCCATCCTTTTCAGAGGCAGGGGACGCACCTGGTTCAGGGAGCATGGCACCCCCAGGCTCATGGGCCCAGGGCAGCCCATGCCTGTCGCCTTTTCTAGCTGTGCCTTTGCCTCCAGGAAAAAGCTCAAAGCACGACTGAAACTGTGCTACAGAGTATTGTCAGGTCAGTTTTTTAAAAAAAGAACAAATAAAAGGCAAAATATGGGGCTGTGAGGTCTGAAATAAGGGATACTTATTATTTTGATGTCCTGTGGAGCTGTGGGGTTTGAAAGAACGGATGCCCAGGATGTTATGGCTATTATGGTCTATGGAGTTGGGAGGGGGGAGGGCTGGTTTATAACGGATCGGTTAGCTCTGCTCCCACTGACTCCTTTGTGCTGCCCACAGCTAGGCTGGCCACCTTTTGCAGTTTGACCCCAAGACTCCCACAAGCCAAAATGGGAGTCTCTCAGAGTCAAACTGCAAATGGTGGCAACCCTACCCACAACCCCCTTTCCTTTGAGTTGCAGTAATCCTGAGGTCCTGCCATTGGGAAAGGCCCTGAGGCCTCAAACCTGGATTGTCACAACCCACCCAGTTCCTAAACCCAACTTTTGTCAGTTGGTGGTTGGGTGGTTGGTTTATTTCTGCTTTCTAGGCCCCTGTGGTTGGGTAGAGGCTCCTGTTCATGGTGAGGAGGAAAATTCAGCAACCACAGAGGTGGTTTTCACAAGCCCAGTGGAGTGGTTGCTCTGTGATAGGGGAAGTGGCAAATGCCTGGGACTGGACTGTGTGTGTGTGTGTGTGTTGCTTTTAGCTGGACAGCAGCTCTGGTTCTGCCTATGCCAGCCTGCTTCAGTCCTGGTTGTCATCCAAATAGCCTGAAGACTGGAGATCTTTGGTTCTGTGGGGCAGTGAGAGGTCTTTTTCACACATGTTTGTCTGTTTAAAAGCACCCCAAGTGGATGAGCAAGTGGAGCAGCCCAGCTGGTGGTGCTCCGGAACATCCTGGAGCACCGCTAGCGGAGTGGGTCAGCCTAACCTGGGACACCAGCTGAAAGTGGAGCTGCTGTCCATCTGATGTGTGGACTCCGCTGCAGCTGGAGTGGTCCCAGCCGGTCATTGCCCCGGATGACACCATAGATTTGCAGGTGCCAGCCTAGAGTGTCGCATGATCACCTGCAACTCTATGGTGCGGGGGGCACTGCACAGACAGACCGTGTCTGAAGCTGTCCCAGGTGGGGCTGGAAGTGGGTGGATGTGGGGGTGCACCTCTGGGGGCAGGCTGCCTCCACGTCCTTCTAAAAGCACTGTGTGGTGTGTGTGTGGGGTGTGTGTGATGTGTGTGTGTGTGTGTGGAGGGGTGATAGAGAGTTTATAGGAGAAATGTGTTCACCCAAAGCCCTTCTAAGTTAAAAGATGCTGAGCTGATCAATTAGTTTAGATTATGGCTAATTGCTAAACATAGATGATGCTGAGCTGAAAATCAGATGAGCTGGAGTGTCTGACTGGATTGAGGGATTGTTTCTTTCAGTCAATTTCACTGAGGTATCCGAAAGCCTCCCAGGGCCATAATACCTGTACGGGTGCAGAACAGGCTACGGGTCAGCAAGACCACTTATTCTGTTGTCACCCAAATAGCCAGAAGACTAGAAATCTTTGTTTGATGCTCTGGGGCAGTGGAAGGTTTTTTCTAATTAGTGCTGTGATCTGGAGCTGTGGTGTTTGGAAATAAGGACATTTTTTAAAACCATTTTAATAACGAAACGTTAACAGCTTTATTCCTCCCTCACCAAGTCAGTGATCCCCCTGAGCCAGCCCCCTGCCCCATTCCACCTAGGGATCCCATTTTCCATAAGCCAATGACTCTCCTATGAGCCAGAAACCACTCTTCAACAACCATGCCTCATTCCCCCTCCCCAAGCCAGTGACTTCCTCCCTAAGACAGTCCCATGTCCCATTCCAACTCCCCAAGCCAGAAACCTCCCCTGAGCCTAGTCCCATGCCTCAATATCCCAAGCCAGTGACACCCCAAGCCCCCGTTCCCAATCCAGCACTCTGCATTTGAGCCAGTCCCATGTTCCGTTCTCCCCTCTCCCAAGCCAGACGCGTCTCACTCTCCCTCAAGCCAGCAGTTCCCCTGAGGCAGATTCATGCCACCTTCCACCCTCCCTGAGGTAACAACCTTCCTATCAAGGTAGCTGTATGCTCTACCCTCCCCCAAACCAGTCCTTTAAAATCGGTAGCAGACTTTGCAGAAATGTTTGACTGCATTTTTCTTTCTGTATAGGCCTGTCAAACTGGCGTCGCCTCACAGTCCTTCTGCATCAAAATAACCCGTATGCAGAGCCCTGTGTTCACTGTGTTTTCCACATTCAGTGAACACAGGTATGGTAAAGATACAAAAACAAATATAAATAAATTCAAACTAGTGGTCCGCGCATGCTATAATGCTGCACCAGAGAATCGTGAAGAGAATTCTGAATCGTGGCAGCGTTACCACCTGCTGGACAAATGCATCAAAAAGGCTGATGTTGTTGAGGGCTGCACGTCTACAGGATCATTACACTGACTGACTCACCAGCAGAGGGCTCCGTCTTTCAACCAGGGAAAGACAGACATAGTGCCTGCCTTCTTTGCTGCTTTCTTTCCATCATTTTGATTAAACTAATCAACTTTTGGGCATTCTGTGGTTTTTCTGCAAAACTACAGGTCATCAGCTTTAATTAGTTTCCATATATGTCACACTTTTCATATCCAGAGATAGAGTGTGGTCACCGTGTTGGTCCCAAGTGACAGAGAGACAAAGTGCTTCGAATGATATCTTCTCTTGGACCAAATGTTGTTGGTAGAAGTTTCCCTGTGGCCCAAAAGTCTGCTTATTTCCACCACCAACAGTAGGTCCAATAAAAGATATCATTTGAAACAGTTCTTCACACTTTTCAAGTGCAACTATCAAAGCTAAGCCTCTGACCAATAGCGTAGCCTTTTAGTATATACATATTAAACCCACACATACAGATAAATATACAAATACTTGACCCTATCCACAGCCCTAACACCAAGGAACAAATGAGTGAAGGGGTTATTAAATCCATTTAGTGTTACATGCGAATGTGTCCTCGGAACAGTTTGTAGTCACTATAACAATCCATGAAACTCTGTTAACAGAGGTTAAAACCACACGTGACAGCAATACACCGACAACACAACCCGGTCTGCACCAGGAATCCACCGCTAACACGGCCTGCTTTCAACTTAGGCTCCATGCACCCACACTTTGCCTTGGTCTTTTGGCTACAATCCTCTTCCGCTGCAGGCTGAGGGCAACGCTGAAGCTGGGGACAGTGCTATATAAATGTTTAATAAGAATTTAAACTTGCAGACATATTGAAATTAATAGCATAGAATGCCCCATTGGTAGGAATGGAGGCAACAGCAATGTTAATTAGGAAATAAATCTTATTGTCATTCACAGATCCCATTAAGTGGCTGTAAAAGAATATAAGTTAGCTGTATCTCTGGGAACTGCAGGGCAAGAGGGTGTGGCAATAATGAGTAAGGCACCAGGGAGAGTGAGTGGAATGACAGGGAGGAATAGGTATAGAGTGCAGCAACAAGGAACTGGGAGGAATGACAGGAGGAATGCCATGACAAACAGGTAGAATGACAAGGCTCTGAGTGAAATAAGTGATTCAGAAGAGTGATAGGATACCATGGGAAGCACTTCCATCATTCCATCCAGTTCCTATAGTTGCCTCCCTGTTGTTGCACTTCCAATTGTTTCTCTTCCTGTTATTCCACCTACTTTCCTGTTTCTTTTTTGTCATTCCACACACAACCTTTATTACTGTTCCCTATCAGAGATACATCACATTTTAATTCCCAGAAATCTTGGGTTCTCTGTAAGGGGAGTGGAGGCTAGTGGATTGGAGGGGGTGGTCTGGGCGTCTCCCTGAATATTTACCCCTCTGCTCTGTGCTGATACATACACTTCCTCCCTATCCTTCAACCTAAATGATAGGATATAGGGAAAGGAAGGGTTAAGAGGAAGCAAGCTTCCCCCCCCCCCCTTGCACCCTCTTGTCCCCAGCTTCAGTGTTGCCCCCAACCTTCAGAAGAAGAGGATTGGGACTGAAAGATGAAGGCAAAGTATGGGTGCATGGAGTCTTAAGTTGGAAAACAGCACAATATGTGAGACTGTACAATGTCTTTACTGCTTACATGGCACAGAAGGTAAGGCAGGAGCCTTAATTTACAATTTCCTTACTTTTTGGAACATGATAGAATTAAAGAGCTTTATCTTCTCTCTTAAACCAAATGTTTTTAAAGCATATAATTCCCCTAAATTTTGAAAGGGGAATGCACAAAATGAGCCCTCCCCCCCCCCCCAACTGTACTTTCCTCAACCACCTATGGCTCCAAATGATTTCCCCCACCCTGGCTCCATGCACCCCCTCACTCCAAGTGACTCCTGTGCCAGCTCCCCAACACCCCATGCCAAGTGACATCCCCACATCAGCTTCCAAGCCCCCCCAAGCCAACTGCCCAACGTGCCAGCTTACCAGACCCCCCCCCCTACTCCATGTGACCCCCACGGCCAGCTTCCCAGCACCCTTTACTCCAACTGATTCCTCCCATGCCAGGTCCTCAGTCACCCCCCCATGCCAAGTGATCCCCATGCAGCTCCCCCCGCACCCTCCTACTCCCTGTACCTAACCCTGAGGGAGCTAACCAGGACACATGTTTGCTGACCTGGGAAGGGCCTTTTGTTTTAAAATGAACCCTGGCTGACTCACATGGCTGCCTCTCTCTCCCAAGTCTGGGACTGCTCCAGCTGCTGGGTCTCTTCCCACTCAGTTTCTCTGCAGGGGGAGGAAGAAGCTAGGAGGAGGCTCCATTTCAAACCCCTTTGACTTCCCACTGTTTCCTGGTTGGAGTAGTCAAAAAAGAAAAGAAAAGAAAAGTTCCTGTGAGGCGCATAGTTGTTGTCCCCCAGCCCAAAGAAGACACGAACACCATTCTTAGTGGAGTAAATCAGGCCGCACCATATTTTATTGTTAGCCTTATCGGGGAGGAAGGGGCCATGCCCTTCCGGGTCCTGTCAACCTAGTCTATTCCTAACTTAGGTAGAGTAAAATGTAGGCGGTCTGATGTCCCTCAGTACCGCACCTTGTCACCTATAGCTGCTGCGATGTCACACCTGCCCAGCCGCCCCCGGCCGGGTCAGGCAGTCTTCACTTACCGTGACCCAAGGAAGGAATGAGGGCAGGCTGCGACAACCCTGGACCGCCCCTGTCCTAGGGTCTTTCGCCGTCCAGCCCCCCTTCCTGGGTTCAGCGCGATGCTGGCTGGCAAGCTCTAGCATTCGCATGTACCCCATCTCTTTAAGGAGATGACCTGGCAGCAGACTATCCCTACCTAACTT
>QEPC01001840.1:1047754-1058330 GCA_003113815.1 Sphenodon punctatus
AGTTGGGAGGAGGTGTGCTTATGGAGTGTGATCAGGATGGGGGGAAGAAGATGAGGGTCCAGAGATCGTGGATCTATGCCATAGATCCATCCTCTTTCACGCATGCCCTAATCTCTATTCCACTCCCCCAAGTTCACTCTTTCTGTGTTTGAGAGTAGGGTCTAGATGGGTCAGACCCAGCAATTGCAAAGGGACTAAATAAAAACCAACCATGGGCCAGACTTAGCCTATGAATCAGAGATTCAGCACCTGGAGCATTGCTGTACCTTGTTATGAATAACAAAATCTGTAGGGATGGGCGAACGTGGTTCGGATGTTCGGAGTTCGGACCGAACTCGGTCTGTTCGGACATCCGAACCGAACATCTGAATCGAACTCTCAAATGACCGAACAGTTTGGTTGTGTTCAGATGAGTTCGGGGGAAGGAAAAACGTCTTTTCAGGGGGAAAAAAATAAAGTTTTGATTTCTGTTTTGTTTCGGTTTCGGTTTCGATAGTGCTATTTTTGACTGTTTGGCCAAGTTCAGCCAACCCAAACTCGGCTGAACCGAACCATCAAACCCGAACTCGGGTTTTGAACCGAACGACTGAACCTCCGAACCTCCAAACCGCATTCTGTTCGCCCATCCCTAAAAATCTGTACTTGTATTTGCCAGTAGGAGTTCCTGATTTAATTTCCATCATCGGTTGCAACAATACAAAGCTAACTACTTTAATGGAGTGATTCTGGTGAGATGGGATCCAAATCTTGCCCTTGCGGCTAATGGGTCACCAATTTTGATTTACTCCAGTAGCCGAGATAAAATTCTGATCCAGTTGCCATTGGAGCCTGGGAAAGAATGGAAGAGAGGGAGCTCTGGCCCTTATGCGAAAGGCAGCTGCAATCAGAATCTGGATCAGATTTAGCCCATTTTTAGACGTTGCACCGTGCTCACAGATTTAAATAATTTGCCATTAGAAAATTCACATGGGTGGTGTTTAGATGCGCCACCACCATTGAAAATCGCAGCTCACACATTCCTTTGAATCTGATTGGCATACCAATGTGGATTCAAAGGAATGCGTGAGCCATGGTTTTCTATGGCATTGGTGCATCTAAACGCCACCCACGTGAATTTTCTAATGGCAGCTTATTTAAATCCGTGAGCATGGTGCAAGAACAGAAAGTGGCCTTAGTTATTGTTGATGTCTTATTTTGGACTTACCTAGAAGCCCCTGAGCTCAGAATGTTCCTCAGAAATTGATGCAGACAATGGAGAACCCAGATTTTACTATTGTGGTCCAATTTCTGTCCTGATTCCAGTTTGAGCTGAAGTGAATTTTCAGTTTTTCATTCACAAATAAAATTAGGATAATCATTTTCAGAAATGAATATTGGGTTTCTCATTCACTACTGTTGAAAAATTAATCACTTCAGTATTTCTCACTTTTATGTTCATTACTAACAAGCATTTTTCTAGCACTATGTGTTCCTCAAAATAAGCCTGTGAGGTAGGCCATTATTAGTCCCATTTTACAGTTAGAGAGCCATGGTTAAGAGATAACAACTTGCCTAGGGCCACCCAATAATTTTATGGCTAAGGTGGGGTTTGAACCCCTTTCTGCTTGGCTCAGGTCCAACACTTTAACCAAGAAGCTGCTCTAGCCCATCCTTTTGTCTAATGGTCAAAGTTTCTTCCTCCTCCTCCCTCCAAACATTCAAATCCCTCCTAAAAACCCATCTCTTCCATCAGGCTTTGCACCAAAGATTACTCACTGATACTCCTAAGGCCTATAATTTGGGGTCCCCTTATCTCCTGTAATTAAACGAAGCAGTAGCACACACACCTCCATTTCTCAACTTCATAAATGTAGCTGTCTCCCTCTCTCTATTTCCCTTTACTCATCTTTCCTTCCTTGTCCAAATAGTGTTACGTCCCTCTGGGGTCAGGAAACCATCTCTAGTCTATGATTGTTCAATGCCAGGCATATTTATGTCATCATAAAAACAACAACCAACCAGCAACCACACCTTTATTTGGCCCATGATCAGGATCCTCCCATTCCCCCCCACCATCCTGAGTACACCCCTTTGCACACATATTATCCAGCCTGAGGAATTCGAGCTAATTTTCAATGTGACTGATAGGAGGCCACATGAATATTAATGCTTTCTACCACGTATAATTATTAATATTTCCAAATGCTATAACTGCTGTAGCATTTTATATTGATAATTCTACGATGAAAATTCTTGTGTTGGACGAGAGATCACCCCTCCAGGTCATGAAATGAGGATATATCCTGGTTTAAGATTTGCTATCTGTCCATCTCTTACAAACTGGCTTTCTGCTGCTAGAAGTCATTGTCCAGGTCTGGACAAAGCAGAAGGTGATCTGGGTTGTGATCAAGGAAGACTAGAACAGATTTGCATGAGGGGAACCCATGGCCGCAATAACAAACGGTCATGGGCAGAGCTGTAGGAGTTGGATGCCCGGAGCAGAAATTGGATGGGAGATGAGGGACTAATCGGACCAGTTGTGGTTCCTGGACATTACCGGGCAATTACACTTCAAGCTTGTTAGCATTTGCCATTTCAGATTAGACTGTATTCAGTTAGGAGGATGCATTAGATGTTTCATGCTCACGTTGTCTCTCTGGAGGCCTCACCTGTGCAATTCTAAACCTGTATAAGTCTGGACTTCTTCTCCATCACCAGCTGTCTCCATGTGGGATGGGAAAGGGGAAGCTCTTCTCTGTTAGAGAAGACAATGAGAACAGTGTCCACTCTTTACTGTGCAGGAGACACTTCTGTCCGGCCTGTGAAGTTTATAATTATTTTCAATGTGGCCGAAGGGAAGGGACAGATTCCCTGTCTGGGTCTAGGCCTCTCTCTCTCCTGGACCTTCCGTCATTGTTGACGCACCCCCCAAATAACACTTGGAGACAGTGGTTGGATTGAAAACTGGCCACACTCTTTAATCATTCCATCAATAAGACCGGTGGGTAAATTGCACAGCAATTCGGGTCCAGTATGCTAGCTCTAACTTATCTTATTAACACGTGCCTGATCAGGATGTGCCTTCCTTAATCAGAGCACTAACATAACCTGCCCCCTTTCGACAACACTCAGGCTCTGGCCAAAAAGGGGGAGAACAAGCCCCAACTTTGGGCATGAGTAAGGAGGTAAATGCCTGCAGAGTCCGAGGACAGCGCATGTCCTTACCCTTCTGCTAAGACACCCCTGGCAGGGTCATGACCCCAGTACCTGCCGTGCCCCGCATGACACCAGGTACCACTTCCCCATCTCTTAAGGAGATTAATCTAGATCCTATACCTTCCTATTTATCCTATCCTAGCATACTGGACCCCACCACAAAAAGGGGGGTATGCCGTACCTCCCTGACACCCACCGCCTATTCCTCCAACACACCTCTCAGGTGCCCAGCCAATGCCCTCAGGTAAATATCATTACCTGCATGAGATAAGTGCACTCCATCTCGACAGTACAATTCCGGCCTTTCCCAACCGAAGCCTTCGTGGTGTATGGAAGATCCCCCTAAGCCCCTTAGTCACTTAATTATTTCTCAGGAAACATTCCTCCTAGTTTTATCTACTTTTCCTGGTTTGGGGGCATTTGACCATTTTAATCTGGGAAGCCAACTGGTCCAAACTAAGTGTAACCCAGGGAACCATTGCTTGACCACTAGTAAATCTTGCTTAATGCTTATTAATAGGTTTACCCCTTTTCGTGTCATTAGGTCATTTCCCCCCAAGTGGAGTATGTCACGGGTTTGGGAGTCCGCACCCCCACTTTACCGGGTTTGAGTGACTCAGTTTCCCTTGCGCACAGTTCTCTTGAATCAGTTTCTCTCACTGGATAATTCAAGTGTGCCACAATGAAACTCCTTTGTCACACAAGGGCCCTATCCTTCCCGTTTACAGACTCTTTACTCTCTGGGTTTGCAAGAGCTTGAGGGCTCTTGTAGCTCACTTGTGTTCCAATATTAGACACTGACCACTTCTTCATAAAATAAGAAGTAAGTTTATTGATTACATAAACACGATAGTTAAACAGAGTGGTAACTAGAAATCAAAGGTAAATATAATGCATTCCTAACTTATTTATTTATATTTATTTAATAGATTTATATCCCGTCCCTCCTGCCATGCATCCCGGGACGGCTTACAACAATAAAATACAATAAAAACAATTTAAAACACTCAATACAAAAAATTTAAAATATTTAAAACAGGGCTAGTAATATATAAATGTTATAACTTATACTGGTTGAGTTCCTAAGTTATTCATCTTACCCCTAGAAAGGTCCATAAGTTCTTCTCAGTCCTTGATGTAAGCGACTGGGTCTCCAGACTTAGAGTTGTTAGAAAGCAAAGTCCTTCCTCTCAGTTCATGGCTTCCAGCTGCTGCCTTCCGTATGCTCAAGCTGGCTTTTGCCAGAAGTGTGTCTCTTCTTTGTATCTTCCTCCCATTTAAATAGGAATTTAGGCTCCTTTGTCTCAGATTTCCCGCCTTAGGGATCATGGGTCAGGGCACATACGCAACCCAGGCAAACATGGAAGTTCATTTACATCTCCACAGGCTGTCTAGCAAGCCAGATGTTTTGAATACACTTTCTGCTATCTCTTGTAGTTCCTGTAGACTGGTGACGTGTGAGAGGTCTAATTTAAGTTCTACAGTTCTCATTTTCAACCTTACAAACATGTGGAACCTTTGACGTTACATAGTGGACATGTATAGTAACATTACCTACATGTGAAACCTTTGGTGCCACACATTTACTAAACATGTAGTCCCGTGCTACACGTGTGTGACCCCATGTTTCTCTGTGACAGAGTACTAAAAGGAGCGCCCTTCTCAAAGTTCCCTGGGTATCCCAGGGGGCGACTATGGAGAGGATGTTCTTGGTGGCTGCACCGAGACTGTGGAACTCTTTCCCAGCAGAGGCCCGGGTGGCCCCGGATCTCTCCCCTTTTCGATGTCAATACAAGACCTGGCTGTTCCACCAGGCGTTTGGGGAGGGAAATGGGTGAGGGTGGGTTTTTATTTTTATGGCGGGTGGTAAGGATGGGGTATTTATTTCCTCCCTCCTCTTTTCCCAGTGTGGAGGTTTTCTCCCTTTTTTCTCCTCTTCTCGCCCACTTTTTAGATGTTTTACGTTTATGTTGCTTGTGTATTTTTATATGTGTATTTTTATATTTCTACACATTGTAAGCTGCCCCGAGTTGCCTTTGGCAGGAGGGGCAGGATATCAAATGTTTTAATAAATAAACAAACAAACAAACAAATATGGAGGCAGAAATGGGTGGGAGTGGATAAGACAAGGTAACTAGTGGGGTGGGGGGGCGGGTTAGGAGAGATGCCAGGCATTTAAAAACTGAGCTATAAAAGATGTATATTGGTGAAGGAGAAAAGGAACAGTGAGTAGTGGTAAACACGCAGAGAGGCTAAAGAAACCATATGCGTAGGGGTAAGGTAGGAAACATCTTATCGGGTGAAGTGAAAGGAATATGTATATGAAAGGAACTGGGTTCACAGCAGGCACACAAGGTGGAATCTACATCTGATAAAGTATGTCAGTCACGGAGAGGGAGATAAAGTGCTAAGAATACCTATAACTAAAGGGACACAGCATTTCATACAGAATATGAAGGAATTAGGTACAGTCAGAGGGAAGATAAAGTGGTGAGAATGATATGAAAAGGAAGGGGTACAACAGGGAGGGGAGAATACACTGAAGGTAACAGTAGGGGATATAGAATGGACGTACAAATCTGAGGCTGGCTGTTGAAGAAAAAGATATGGTATACACGAACACAGAAAATGGTACACAGCAGTTAATACAGAATATGAAGGAACATGGTACAGAGGATAACAACAGTTCAAAATGCATGGGGATGTGCAAACAGAATGCGGTTTGGATGTTCGGACGTTCAGTTGTTCGGTTCAAAACCCGAGTTCGGGTTCAGTTGTTCGGTTCGGGGGAGTTCGGTTCCAAACATTCGAAAATAGCGCTCTCGATACTGATACCGATACCGAATTCGAAGATTTTTTTTGGTATTGGTATAATTTGGCCCCAAAACAACCCCTCGTGCCAGGAAGCCTACTCCTCAGCTGCCTTCCCCTCCCAGTCAAGTTTTTCCCACCCAAAGTCACGTTTTTCTTGCCCCCGAACTCATCCAAACTCACCAGAACATGACCGAACTGTTCAGCCATTTTTGAGTTCGGTTTGGACGTTCAGTTCGGACATCTGAACAGACCAAGTTTGGTCTGAACTCCGAATATCCGAACCGCGTTTACACATCTCTAAAAATGCAGTACATTGTAAGTCATTACAGGTTTTTGTTGTGGTTGGTGAAATTAAGGTCCTTGTTAAGTCCATTGTTTTTGGTATCAAATAAAGTTATGCATTTTAGTTCCCAGGCCTGTCTCCTGAAGGTGATGTGTAGGTTTCCTTTGAGGATGAGAACTGATAGGTTGGAGATGGAATGGTTATCCTGGGAGAAGTGACTGCCCATTGTAGATTCAGTGGCTTTATTTACAATTGTATGTCTGTGGTTGTTTTCCCATGGACAGTTAGTCCGCACTAACTGAATCTAGTGCAGACTAGATTGTCCATCTGAATGCTGTCAACGGTTCTTATTAGTGCGGACTAAGAGATAAGTACGGTTTTTATAAAACCCCAACCACTTGGTTTTATAAGAACCGTACTTGAAGTAGTCAGGACTAATGTCCTTGTTTGGCAGGTTTACAATTATTTTCTGAGTCATTAGTCCGCACTACATTGTCCGTCTCAAAGGCATTGCTATCAAACACCATACTTATTTCAAACTAGTGTGCATTACTTTGACTGTCTGAAAACTGTATGAGTTCATATGTAGGTGTAAGGGCTGTTGAGTTTCACCAATGTAGTTTCCATGACGGCATTTAGTGCACTGGGATTTGCAGGTGTAGTTGCCTTGTATTTGAAATGGTTTTCTGTGTGGAGTGCTGACGGTGGTAGTGGTATGTGTTGGCAGGTTTTGCATCTACTGTTCTTGCAAGGCCTTGTTCCTGTTGAAGTTGGGGTGTCCTGGGTGGTGGGTAGTTTGCTTTGGATGATCAGTCATGTGAGGTTCAGGGGTTGTTTGAAGGCCAGAAGAGGTGGTTCAGGGGGAAATTTTCTTAGGGTTTGTCCCCATCAAGTATGGGTTGTAGTTGTTTCATGATGTTACATATAAGTTCCAGTGTGGGGTGGTAGGTGACAACAAAGGGGAGGGGTGTGGCTAGCGGGTTCTTTCTGAATTTTATCAGGTTCTCTTGTGGAATTTGAGTGGTTCATTCTATAATTTGGTCTACTTCTCTGTTGGAGTGCCCTTCTTTTGTGAAAGCAGTTTTAAACAAAGTGAGAGGTGACCATCATGGGTCTGTTCCTCAGAGCAGTTTCTGTGGTGTCTGAGGGCTAATACATGGGATGCTACCATGCAGGTCCATCCAGTGGACACATGTGGTAGTGCTCTTGTAAAAGTGGGGGTGGGCGGGCACATGCTCCCGCGACCCACGCACCCCCACCTGCCTCCTCCCATCTCCCCGCACAAAGCAACCCAGAAAATCCTGGGTTGCACTGTGCGGGGACATGAGTGGCCAGTGGGTGCATGGGTGTGCACGCTGGGTGTACACCCATCCACCGCTATTTAAACTCCCACCCACCAGAGGTGCGTGTACACTCCATCGAGCACAGACAGACCTGCCCCCCCCCCATTTTAAAATGACCTGAGTGCTTGGCTGTAGATAACTAATTTTTGGAGTGTCTGGGGTGGTTGCTGGATCGGTGGAGGTAGGTGTGGTGGTCTGTCAGTTGCCATCGTGCACGCTGACAAACAATGGTGTCCAGGAAGCTGATGCTGGTGTGGGAATATTCCAGGGTTAGTGTGACAGAGGGGTGGCGGTTGTTGAAGTAGGAGTGGAATTCTAGCAGCAAGTCCAGATTGTCTGTCTAGATGATGACAATATCATCTCTGTATCTGAGGTACAGGAGTAGATTGGTGGTGCATTTTTCCAGGTATTCTTCTTCAAGGTGTCCCATAAAAAGGTTGGGGGTATTGGGGAGTCATTTTGTGCCCATACCTGCCCCCATGGTTTGTACATAGTGTTTGCCATTGAATGTGAAGTAGTTGTGCATAAAGATGAAATGGATGAGCTTTTCAATGTGCTTGGGGTGGCTAGCTGAGATTTCTCTATTGTCCTGCAGGTATTTCAGTGAAGGCAGCCACCCAACCAGGTGGATGGGTCAAATCAAGAAGATTGCAGGTAGGTGGTCAATGGCAAAGGTAGAGAAGTGGGGAATTAGGGACCAAGCAGCGAGGGCCTGGGAGACAGGAAACCAGGAGCCAGAGCCTGGGAGTCAGAGCAGAGGGGAGCAGAGCAGGACACATCAAGGAGTTTGCAGGTAGGATTTTATACCCTGTAAACATGGGCACACCCCTTGAAATTAAAGTACCTGATTCAACCTGGTAAATCTGGGTATGAATCAGTATTTGATTAGTACCTGATCAGGTTGTAAGACCCCATTCTTGAACCCCCAGCCTTCACGAGCACCTGCCAATCATCAGCACCACCACCTACACCTGCCTCCTACCTGGCGTTGTTCCCCTTGTCATGCCCTGCTTGGCCCTGACCCCACCTCTCCTCCTGTTCATCTCACCCGTAGTCCTGCCTCCTAGCTAGCTGGTTGGCTGCTGCTGGCAGCAGCCAACCAGTATAAAGGCACGCTGGTAGCAACAGGAAGCTGGGTGGAACAATTCTCTTCTCTCTCTGACTTTGTGCCCTGCCCTGCTCGCCTTTGTTCTGACTCCCAAACTCTGACTCTGTTTCTTGACTCCAAGACTCTGCCTAGGGTGGCCAGATATGCACATTGTAGAGGACACATATGAAATACCGGTTGCAGGGTTGCATTAGAGCAAATGCAGCCCTGCAACCTGTATTTCTCATAAGTGTCCTCTAAAAGTTATATACCTGGCCACCTTATCTCTGGCTCTGTGCTGCCCTGCTCCACTCGCCTTTGCTCTGAGTCCCAGACTCTGGCTCCTGGATCCTTATTTCCCAGACTCTGGATGCTTGGTCCCTAATTCACAGATTCTGACTTTGCTCTGCCCTGCTCCACTCCCTGTTCCTCAGTTACCCAGCCTGATCCCCAGGTCCATTTTCCTGTTATCAGATTCCTTTTTCCTCAATTGAGCTCTACAATGAGCTTCACTCTTCCTGAGTTTGGAGAAACAGCTGAAAGGGTCTCCCTTCCCTTGATCCTAAACCCTCTGTCTGTTACTAGCCTGTCCTGTCCCTTTTGGAGCCTTTCCTTTGAGATGACCTCTAACTTCTGCCCTGCCCTGCCCTCCCCACCCCCCCACCCACCCCAATTGCACAGGTATGCGATCGATTGAAATACTGCTTTTCACTTTGATTTTCCAACTTCCAGGACCAGATTTCTGACTTCCAATATTGGATTTCCAATCACTGTTTTGATTTTCCTGAATTTGTCCTGATTTCCAGTCAGAAAATGGTAAATTGGTAACACAGAAATAGAAATACCCGGGCATTAGAGGGTAATCGAATATCTGGTCAAGATTTGAGTATCAAAAATTCCGGTATTAACTGCAGGTAGCAAATGTACAACCGGTTTCTGCTCTAGTGGGGTCCCATATGGGGAAGGCCTGAGTACAATGGTGGATTGAGACAAAACATAATGATGATCTCATTGCTATGTTTTCTTCTTATAATGATTTGCTTGATTAGCAAGCTATTCTAGCAAGGTTCATTGCATTGTAATAACTAGAATGCCTTGTAATCAACAGTAACAAGCAAAGGAAACAGAAAACCTCCAGTGCTACAACAGGGTGAAGGCCTTCTAAGTCAGACTGCCCAAATTTGAAGTGGAGTGTTGCAACGAGCTCCTTGTGCTGCTGAGCTGAAACCAGGCTTCTTGGACTGCCAGTTTCAAAAGAGCTGAGTGCGAGGAAGGGGATTGGGGGAGGGCTGGGGAACTATAAAGCCACATGATTTTCAAACAACTCATAGGGAGAATGACCCCAGCCAGGGCATGCGTCGGGTGAAGGGATAGAGCCAGATTAGAAGAAGGCCAATGCTCTTGATAACTGTCCTGTATGGGGTGAGGGACCAATATATTTGATGCAAACATTTGGAGGGTGACAAAGGCTGTCTAATTTTCAGGGCCATATTAACTATTTAACTGCAATATGGATTCCCACAGCCTGAAAGAAGGGTCTTTGGAGTCGGGGTCTGTCAGTACATGTCTCCCAGCCTGTGAGTCTCTGGACCACTCACTGGAAGCTAGTGAAGGTGGGACTGGAGGATTAGGGGTCTGGCGGGGAGAGGAGCACAATATACCACAAACAGTGCCCACTGGTTCATCCCTCAACCACCTCTCTGGGGCAGTATTTGCACCACGGATCCAGTCATGCTTCCCCTGCCCCTCCCTGCCTTGACTCAGATACTGGCCTGGCTCCTCTCTTCCCAGATGCCCGTATCCAAGTCTGACACAGGGATGAAGAGAATCTCTCCGCAGAGTGTGGTGACGGCG
>QEPC01001840.1:1058430-1083773 GCA_003113815.1 Sphenodon punctatus
CTGGGAACCCTCTTTATAATCCTCTTTACTTGAGTGTTTCTGACCTCTGCCGTGATTTTTATTCTTGCCCTGTGTCTGTTCTAATACCCTTTGTGTCCCAATGGGGGTAGAATTAGATTCCGATAATACCAAGGGGGCCATACTAACAGGGGCTCTACTATTTAGGCCTTGTATATCCTCAGTAAATACTCTATTTATGGAGATGCGACGGGATAATAGATGTTTCCTTGCCCGAAACAGATCTTTAACCACCTTAGCCCTATTAAAGAAAATTCTTAATCAGGGTACATCCTTCCTATGCGGCAAGTAATCTACCTTTGCAATATCATTTGGTCTAACCGCTATGCTCAAGAGCCGGGAAAGGTTGTCTGCTATATCTGCAACCGTATCCCAGCAGAATTTGGATCTATAGCGACTCGACATGTCCTTGATCCAAATTGCACTGTTGTTATATAAACCATGAGCCATTATCCCCCGTTGCTCTCCCCTGTCCTCCCCAGAACCCCCCATCCCCACCCCCATGTCTGTAGATTCCATCCCACCTTGTAATTGTTCTAATTTGATGTTATTGTAGGGGTTCCCCTGTGTGGGATATTTGCCCTGATTGCTTGTGAGCCGCCTCGAGCTAGCTAGGCTAGGAGGGTACGAGGTACAAATAAATTGATGATGATGATAATGATGATGATGATGATGATGACACCTGGACAATGAGCAGCACAAGCAAGTCCCAGCAGTCTCATGGGACTCTGTGATTGCTCAATGCCTACTGCCTCCCACAACCAATCAGAGGGGCTCTAGGGGAGGGCACTGCAACCCTTTATAATGGGAGGACCAGGTTTTTTCTCTCCGTTGTGTGAGAGCTCTGCTTGTCAGGCTTCAATTACAGAACTGTGGTGATTGCACATAAAAAATCCTCCCTAACCCTCATTGTATTATTTATTTATTTATTTATTTATTTCGTATTCCCACCAATAACTTTCCTTCCTCATACTCTACATTTTAACGTGTCCCTTTCCCTGCCCTTCTCCCCACTGTACATTATATAGCGATAGGTAGTATAGATTAGATATAGATATATATTATAGACATATAGATTAGATTAGNCATTGTATTATTTATTTATTTATTTATTTATTTCGTATTCCCACCAATACCTTTCCTTCCTCATACTCTACATTTTAACGTGTCCCTTTCCCTGCCCTTCTCCCCACTGTACATTATATAGCGATAGGTAGTATAGATTAGATATAGATATATATTATAGACATATAGATTAGATTAGAATAGTTATATAGATAATGGATTAGATCATAGATAGTTTTTCTTTCCCCTTCCCCTGTCTCCCTTAGATTTAGATCAATATTAGTTATGCACAGCAATAAAAAATGATACTGATACAAAAAATAAAATCTTTGTTTGAAATAGTACCTATATCATTAATGATATCAATAACAATAACAAATATCGATACCAATAACAAAAACGATATTGATAATATCAATAACAATAACAAAAACAATATCAAAAACGATACCAAAAATGATAACCAAAAATGATAATGACAACGAAAATGAAAATGACATTGTCATTAATAACGATAATGAAAATGACATTTTTGAATAATGAAAATGAAAACCAAAACCAACATGGGGGCCTGGTGCACACCCCTACTGGGCGGCATCCCTAGGCCCGCCGGCTGGACAGAAAGGGGGGAGCATCTTGACGTCTTGGCCAGGGCCATTGCACCTAAGTTATGTCCCTGGTCTAGTGTGCTTGACTGATCAATGAGGTGACAGCATGTATGTGTAGTGTGTATGGAGGAGTACGTGTGTGTGAACAATTTGCATGACTGTTGTGTGAGATGAGAGCACGTGTGTGCATTGTCTGAATGATTGTGTGTGTGATCAGTTAGAATGAGTGTATATGAGAGAGTTGAGATAGCATGTGTGTGAATGAGTGTGACCTCTTTTACATGAGACGCACCCACACAGGGACATGGGTAGGTGTGTCTTGTATGAAAGCAGTTGCTAGTTTGCTCCTGTGTAACACGCACCTCCACCCATTACCCCTACACAGAGAAACCTGCAAAAAACAGGTTGTTCCATGAGGGGGATGTGGGGGAATGGGTGAGCGCCTGTGTGCACCTGCAGTGTTCTTGTGTCTGAGGCCAGATCGTGCATTAACAAAACTATTACATTTTAAAAGAAGGACAAATTACCTAGATAAAAAATCCTTGGTATAAGAAGAATGTTAAGGCGGCATTACAAATTATAGTCAAATGTTAACATGACAGTAATCGTATGTTAAGGTAACTTTATTATATAAAAGACCAATCTATACATTTTTCTTTTCTTATTCATTTAAAAAAATTATGACAACTGAAATTAAACTGTATACAATCCTCATCACGTATAAGTATTGTTCAGTCACGATACCAAACATATGCAGCTTAATTTCAGTTGTCATAATTTTTTTAAAATTCATGAATAAGAAAAGAAAAATGTATATATTGGTCTTATATTTAATAAAGTTGCCTTAACATACAATTTACTGTCATGTTAACATTTGAGTATAATTTGTAATGCTGCCTTAACAAGCTTCTTAAACCAAAGTTTTTTTGTCTAGCTAATAGCTTATATACATAACGGCCAAGTGGCCATCAGCTGGATCATTCTGACCACTGTCAGCTCCAGCTAGTCATTCTATTTGTGTTCCCCCTCCCCTGGCAGCTCATCTCTGTCCACAAGAGATTGGGTTAATGAGTGTCGAGGACTCTTTTCTCTATCCCAATTAGTTCCAACATCCCACAGGGAAACCATCCAGGTTGAGAAAAAGCAGCAGGGCATGGCAGTATCGTATTATCGCCAATTGATCTCCGAGAAGAGATGAAGGTCTTTCAGTGACTGAAATGATACAAGAGACCAAAGTGAAATGAAGATTCTTGACTTTGTACTTGTCAGTGGAAGAAATCAAGATTTGGTGAGAATAAAAAGGATCGTTTAACTGTTTCATCCATTGAGCAAACAGGTAAGATATTGGTGACTGAACTTTCTCTAGGGATAGAAACCAAGAGCATAAGGAATATTTTCTGGAGTAATAGCAGGGGCGTAGGGGTCTGTTTGGGCCAGGGGTGTCTGTGATCATTGCATGTGGTGGGTGTGTAGGTGCAGTGTATTAGAAGAGGGCTTCACATGAGCATCCTCACGTATGGCAACTCTGTCCATGCACCCAGTCTGGATTTTCCCAGAGTGCCCTGAGCAGGGACTGGATGGGCAGTGTGTGGGTCATGTGAGTGCACCCCTCCCCCAGCATCATATTCAAATGAGACATTCCCCACGTGGAGGGTGAGTGTCCATGCATGGGGGTGTCTCATGTAAAAACACTCCCTTTCTCTCTCTATCTCTCCTTACACACCCACACTCTGTGATTATAGATATACATCAGGTGAGGGGAATCTTTTCCCTCCCAGGGGCCACTTTTATAACAGGTACAAGTTCTGAGAACCACATAGGCTGTTCTTGCACGGATGCTCCCCCCCCCACACCCGCTGAGTGTGCAGGTGTGTGTGCAGGTGTTTGTGTGGTGTCTGTGCGCATGCTGCGGTGGTGGTTGGAATGGTGTCCACTCATGGAAACATCACAGGCGGTGGGTGTGCAGTCCCGGCACACACCCATCTTCACCCATCACCCACCCACGGAGCCAATCAACAAAATGGATAGATTCATGTGTGGAGGTGGGTGAAGATTGGTGTGCGCCTGTTGGAAATGGAGCACACGCACCTCCAATGCACATCCGTACCCCCACCCAGCGGCGCCGTGTGAAAACGGCCATACAAGTAGTGGGTGAGGGTGTTTAAGGGATGTGCTCAGGGACAGGAGGGGCTAGATCATGGACCTGTGCCACAATCTGTCCCAGAATCTTCTGTGCGTGCTCCCATCTCAGATCCCTTGTCCTGAGCTCAGTCTTTAAGTCCTTGGAAACAGGAACTGGATTCAGGGGGTAGGTTCAAGGACTGGAAAGGGTCCAAATATGCTGCACCGAGATGCCTGTGCAGGAGGGGGCGACATATAAATATGCTAAATAAATAAATAAGGAAAGAAAGAAATTAAATAAATAAAGCCCCTGACATAAATATATCAACACTTCTCTCTCTCTCTCAACATGAATCTTGTCTGTCTGTCTTCGTATTCTGTCACCACCCCTCCCGGTAATAATGAGACATACTGATCGTCTCTCTAGCTAATCTGTCATTCTCACATGTACACAAGGTTTCCAACTTCAAACAATGAAAAACCCATACATAAGGGCTGGAGCACCTCATCAGCAACTGCTCCAGGATTCATCTTGTCCTGATTGATTACTATTATGAAACTCAGTTAAGCGTCTGAACAGCCCATGTGGGGCTGCTAGGGCTAACTGAGGCAGGTGATTTGTTGGGGGCTGGTCAGGTGAGAGAGAGATGTTCTCAAGGGAAGCCTAGAAGATGACAATCATTAGAGGTTCATTGACCAGGAACAGAATAGAGAAGGTTTAAGGTTGAGTCCAGAGTGATCTGATAATATATCGGTTAGCGGGAGTTTTATTTCTTATGCTTAGAATAAACTGTATTTGGGAAGCAGAAACACCTTCATAAGGATGTGATTTGGGCCTGATCCAGCAGCAACTCACCATGTGAGCGACCACGCTGCCACAACCTGAAACATCCTTTCGTTATTTTTAAAGAGCTTGAATGAGAATTCAATCATGTCCTCTACTTATGCAAACTCTACTCCGAGACTCTAAACTGAGTTCCTCCTATCTGAATCCAAGGCCTGCTTCTCTCTCTATGATCCATTGCTAGCATGATTCAACCCATTTTCCAGCTAGACAAAGTGAAGCACGCAAGGGTATAGGTATAATAGGGACAGGTGGTTCAGCTGCACCAGGGTCCATGAGGTCTCACCCCCACGCCACCTGCACTCCCTGTGCAGTTCCTTTCCACACTACTGGGAAGGGAGAAGGAATGAAGGGGGCATTTATTCCATCTTCTGCACCAGGGCCCATTCCTATCTAGCTACACCACTCGCGTCAAAGAGAGAGCAACTAGTTTGTGTATGATCAAGGAGGGAGTTTGGAGAGGAGAAGGTAATGCTGGTCTCAGTTACACTGCTCTGCTGTATAGACAGAAATGGGAGTCAGCTCTATGTTGAAACAGTAGAATTAAGAAGTGGTTATTTACCCTGCCAGGGAATGAAGTGTAGCAGGGGGCAAACTGGCTCTGCAAGGGTTAATGGGCTCAGCACCCTTGTTCCTAGCCATATTAACCTTCCTAGCTGATTCTTGGGAAGGGAGGCTGATCATGGTCAGCAGTGGATAGGAGAAGTCAACGGACAACCATGGGAGTAAAAAGTCCATAGTCCAGAGCTGACTGTGTAATGCTGGATTAGATATTCTACATGGGAAAAAAACAAATACTAGAACTGAAAAGGCGCAGAGAAGAACCACAAAAATGATCAAACAGATGGAATCACTTCCATATGAGGAGAGGCTTGAAGGGTTGAGACTAGGGGTATTCATGTTGTTTTTGTTATTATAATAACCATAATGAAAATTGTCATTTTCATTATCATTATTGCAATATCAAAAAAGAGAAATAATAAAAAGACAAATAGAAACAAAAACAACATTTTGTTTTTGAAAATAAAGGGAAAAAACTGAAAAACTTATTTCTGGCTATAACGTTTAAAAAACATTCAATTCTGATGACACTTGGGAAGGGTGTGCTCCCACGAGAGGGCATTATGTGTATCAAGTTTCAAAATGATTAAATAAAGGAAACAGATTTGAGAAGCAATTGAATATTGTGATTTTAAAAACATCTTCATACACATTTATGGCTACGTCTTTATCTTCCATCCAATTTGCATGAAACCTGTGACCACAAGCTTAACATTTCTGCCAATGTTCAGAAAGATTGGATAAAGGGTCTTAAGCTCTACTTAAGACAAATGTCTGATAATTTGAACTTTTTTTTACATGGCCTGAGAAATTGAGCTTAAGCAAACTCCACTGTACGATGTCCCATGTCCATCAAGTCTAGCGATAAAAGAAGTAGCAGTCAAAATGAGAAAACCTGTTGAATCTGAACGATCTGACTTGCAACAAACCAATACTTGTCCGATCTTTGATTGATTACCTGTTGTCGCAATTTGGGGTTGCTCAGTTTGGATTGACGGGTTTGTATGGCTTTTATTTTCATTGTTTCTAACAAAAAAAAAGTTAAAAATTGGAAATGGACAAAATAAATGAAAGAAAAAGTGCAGCCACATGAGCTGCAGTCCATGTCGAGCAACCCCCATGCGTTCCAACTCAGGCAATCACTTCTGTCACACTTCGGGGCCATCACAGACAGAAGGGCAAACAGTCTGCCCACCCCAGGGAAACCAGACAGACAGGTCCTTTTTGGAGGTTCCAGGGTGGGCCTATGTACCAGCCACATGAGCAGCTGCCCAGCCTCACCACACCCTGCTGCTCACCCAGCCTGCCCACTATCCCGCCCTTGGCCCTGACATGGGCACACAGGAAAGGAGGCAGTGCCCACCCCTCAAGCCCCCACAGTGGACCTCATCACATGGCAGGGGAGACAGAGACCATTCTCACAAGTGACAATGTGTTACCGTTATTAGGCAGTCGTACCCCACTTTGGGTAAGGTTGCTACATGCTGTGTCCTTGGCCTTTTTCCGAGGACACAGGTAGGGTTAAAACTTACCCGCACAATTCTCACAAATCTTGGCAAGAATCAGCTTCTCACCAAGATTTGCGAGAATGAGAATAGGTTGAGAACTGGCTGATTCTCAACCCGTTCTCGCATGAAACTCGCACAGCTGAAAACTGGCACTGCGTATGCAAAAAATGGCCACCATGAAATTCTGCTTATGCACGGCCTCCAGCAGCCACTTACAAATGCACAGAGTGTTTTTAGATTTTCAAGAATCTCATGAATTTCTCTGGAACCCTAAAAAAAGCACTCTGTGCATGCACAAACTGGATGCCAGTGGCCCGTGCATGTGCAGAACGCATCAGAGATTTCCAAGAATCTCGTGACATTCTCAGAAAAGTCAGTGAGATCTTGCGAGATCTTGTTGGGGGCTGCAAGAATCTCGTACGTTGTCGTGAGAATGATCAGAATTCTTGTTTCAGCCCTAGAGAAAGGACACAATTCTATACGCTCCATGCACCCGCCTGCGGAACGCAAATGGGATGGACACAGAGTGCACGTGGGATGCACGCACAATGCACACCCAGGCGGCCCATACAGACACAAAAGAGCTGCACTGGAAAAATGCAAAGCCTGACCTGACATACACCCCCGCACCTGTACATCCCACAGTCCATGGGATTGACAGATATGGTGTTTCGATAAGACAATGGAGGAAAAAACGTGCATGGGTGCAGGGGCTGAGGTCTGGCTGGACTGCACAATTGCCCCACACTGCACATTTATATCCACGTGTGCTGCATGTGTGTGCATTGTGCATGTTTTGAGCAGGCGGTGGGCGCATGCAGGGCATAAGATTGTGCCCAAAATGTGTAGAAGCCAGCTGCCCACCCTGCCACGCAGTGGAGGGAATATTTGGCAACTGCCAGGCAGACGATTCACTACATTGTGCGGTCGGGCTGCCCGATGTGGAGTAAGGTTGCCCAAACCATGATAACGTCTTGTGTGGCTGCACCCAAACAAACCAACAAACTCAACTTGTGAAAAATTGATTGCTCAGATGTTTGAATGAACATTGTTCAGGACAATGGCAACCTGTTCAACATCGGGAAAATAAAGGACAGTTATTCTGCTGCTCAGTCAATCACCTCCAATCCAGCCCAACATCCTGTTACTTACAGTGGTCACATATTGTTAGAAATCCACAAAAACTCATAATGGAGTGAGCCATTCCCTGGTATTTACTCCCAGCTCCTGACAGTCAAAGGTTCGTTCCCTAGACGAAATGGGTAGCTCATTTGCTAACTAAAGATAATACCCAAAGTTTTGAGTACTGCAATGGATGCATGACAGTCTTGCTGAGCAGCAATTGGCCACCCAGTTCCTAGTGCTGAAATAGAAACGTGAATCTTGTGCATTCTCACAGAGGATTTAAAGAATCTCGCGAGATTCTCAAAAATCTCCCCAAATGTTTTTCTCATGGACAAAATGGCCACCACCGCCATTCTGCACATGCGTTGCGCTGGCACCCATATTTCACATGTGCAGAGCGGTTTTTGAGATTTCTCGAATATCTTGCAAGATTCTTGAAAACCCCCAAACATTCTGTGCGTGACCCAAATGGCCACTATGACCATTCTGCGCATGTGTGTCCGCCAGCGGTCATTTTGCACATGCTCAGGAGGTTTGGGGAGCCATTCTCAATGAGATTCTCACCAAGGGCAAGAACTCATTTCAGCCCTATCAACTACTTGAAAATACAGGGTATTGCAATAACTAGTTTCTGTTTTACTGTTTTATCAATCAGAACTAATCAGTAAAATGGTAAATTGGTTCAGGAATCAGTACTTCAAGTTGGAGAATTGGTGGAAAACCTGATAAATGGTGGGATTGAGTATCACAATTTTGATGGGTATACCCGTTTTTGCCCTTTTTTGCGGGTACACGTTTCAACTCTACTCTAGAACAGCATGGCTGATAACCACTTCCGGACCTATTCTCTAAGAAACTGATGTTACTCACTTGTAACCTTGGTTCTCTGAGATGGGCTCCATCGCTCACACCTATGGGGTTCACCTGGAAGCTTCTCTGAGCAGTTAGTTCTTAGCAGTTGCTTACCGTGACTCATGGTTTTGGCAGGCTTTCAGCAGCACTATGAAAGGAAGGGACAGGTGCAAGTTACCTCTATTCATTCCAACCTTCACACCAGAGCAAATGTCCTGTTTAACTAGGCTCTGATGTAGAGGGCAAGGTGGTTGGGTGGTGTGAGTGACAGAGCCCATCTTGAAGAACCAATCTTACAGGTGAGTAATCTCATTTTCTTCTTCTTGTGGGGCTCTGTCAACTCATAGCTATCAGAGAATTAAAAAGCATTAGTCCTGGTAGGGTGGAGGCATCTGGCTACTTAAAGAGGGACTGCAGGACTGCTTTCCCAAAGCCAATATTTGATTGTGCAGAAAGGTCCAGTGCATAATGTTTGGCAAAAATGCATGTCAAGCACCATGTGGCTGCCTTACAACTCTGGTCCAAAGAAATTTGTGGGACCATGCTTGAGACAATACCTCTCAAGTGTTTTGGGATTTTCTGGGACATCCCTGCTTTACAATCCCGGACTTCTCCCACTGATAACAGCAAATTTTTCTCTTTCACACTTCCCTTTGTAGAAGCAGTTATCTATGACTGCCCTGCTCTTGCAAGCTCTGGGGTGAGAGGTGCGGCTACAGGGACAATCTTCGGACCCAGAAATTCATTTTAAAAATTAAGAGTTGCAAACAACCATCCTATTAATAGGGTTACCACACCCTCTAGATGCTTTGGAGGGGTGGGAGACATGTCGGCAGGGCAAAGGGGATATCATGCCCCCTTCTGATGTAACCCTGAGAGAGCATCATGATGCCATGACATTCCATATGTGCTGTGGCAAAATACGTGTTTCAGGTTCCACAAATTTGATGGGCATACACATTTGTGGGGCTGTGCATCCAGAGTTTGATTTAAAAAAAGAAAATAAAAATAAACCCAAAGTGCTTCCAAGCTTCCAAATTCAAAACAGAAGCATTGGGGCCATGTATTTGGGTTTCGAATGACCCCAAAGTTTCCTAAAAAATATGGTATTCAAGGTCCAAAGCTGCAGCACATAGCCAGCTTGAATCCAGACTGCTCTCTGACATTCTGCTTAGTCACCTGCTTGAGGAGCCTGTAGTGAGCCTCCCTGCCTGCAGGGTCTGCCGCTTTTTGAAAACTGCAGTTGCCAGCACTGCAGTCAAGCCTAGCCCAGCCCATCCAGGGAGAAATGGGGAGACCTTGGCAGCCTCATTCCTGCTTCCTCCAATATCCAGTAACACCTTACCTGAACTTAGTACCTTTTAGGCTAGAGGGGTCCAGGAAGGGATGGGGGATCCACACTGTAATATAGCTCAATTGTGCTCTCTAATACCCCGGAGGAGTCCACTCACATGAATGGGAAAAACAACCTCTCAGGATCGTAGGTGGCCCACTGATTCCCAACTGGGAAAGGGCCAGATCATCATGGGGGGTGGGAGGGAGCCAGTAAGGCCCTGAGTGGATCCCCTTCACCCGCCACCACCGTAGCACACACCACATGCACCATGCCTACACATGCCACCAATCCGATCCACAGGAGGTGCAGGGTAGGGGGGTAAGGCCTCGGGAAGGGAAGGGAGGAATCCCAGAGCACACGCTACCCCTGGAGGCTGGAAAGGAGAGGATCCCAACACAACAGAGGAAAGGGGGCCGAAACTACCACACACCAAGATCACACTGTAAGCTGTGCTATAAGACTATATCTTCACTACTTGCAACCCCAACACTCCCACACCATCCACTCCGCCCACCACCTCCTCACCACACGTGTCTTCCACTCTCACACTCGCCCAGCACACTTCCACAACAAATATCAGTCCACGCAGGGGGGCCCAGTCTCACAGCGCTGCTGATCACCGGCAACGCTGTGAGGGCTGGCCCGGCCTATATGCTCCTAGCCCCACCCTGCAATGCGTGCAAATGCATGGAGGAGCACACCGGAGGGCCCTGCCCTGCATCCTGCGCCGCCCGCAGAGCCGGGGTTACTGGCCCCACCTTTGCAAACGCGATACCACTGCCAAGTGCTTCCTCAGCACCGCCCGGAGTCTGTCGGTTGTGGCTCCGCCCCCTTTCAAGTTGCAAGTGCTTCAGGAGGTGGGGGGCCCAGATAGTACCATGCCCCATTCCCCTTTCCTCCAAACCAATAAGCCCTTCTCTGAGCCGGTGACCTGCCTGAGCTATACTCATGTCCCATTCTCCTTTAGAGCACTGACACTAGTTCCATGCCCTTTTCCTCCACCATAACCTAACAATCTCCCCATCAAGCCATCCATATTCTCCATCCTCTCACAAACCAGTGCCCCCTATTTAAATTGGTAAAAGACTCGGAAGCAATTTAAACTGTATTTTCATTTCCTTATAGGTCTGCTGAACTGGCAGAGCTTCACCTGCATGTCTTCAACAAAATAATCCATATGGAGGTTTTAATGTTCACTGTTTCCCACATAGGTGACAATGGGGAAAGATAAGAGAACATGTGTAAAGATACAAATACAAATACATTCAAATACTAAAACACGAATACAAACACAGATTCAAACACAAATACTTGACCCCAGTGCACAGCACTGCCCATTTGTATGGGCATCCATTTGAGCTCCACCCAGAATGGAGTTGAAGGTTTTCTGAACCTCTCTATTTAATGTTTTCTTCCAGTTAAAGCACCAAAGCAAATGGAGAACAGAACAGACGTGACTGAATTTATCCTCCTGGGTCTTTCCAGCAAAAATGAGGACCAGCTAGTTCTCTTTATCCTCTTCCTCCTGATATACATATTTACCCTGGTTGGGAACACACTCATCCTATTCATCATCTGCACAGACTCCAGGCTCCACACGCCCATGTATTTCTTTCTGGGAAATCTCTCCGTGGTGGACATTGGGTACACCACTTCCACTGTTCCCAAGATGTTGGTGAATTACCTCTCCCAGGACAAGACCATCTCCTTGGAAGGCTGCCTCTCCCAGATGTACTTCTTTATTTCCTTCGGGGGCATTGAGTGTCTCCTCCTGGGTGTCATGGCATATGACCGTTATGCCGCCATCTGCCACCCATTGTACTATACGGTGCTCATGAACCCCAAGGTGTGTGCTCAACTGGCAGTTGCTTCATGGGCTCTGGGGTTGGTCAACTCTGCTGTCCACACTGGCTTAATGTCTGCCTTGTCCTTTTGCCGGGACAATGTCATTCAGCATTTCTTCTGTGACATCCCTCCCCTGTTCAAGCTCTCCTGCTCTGACACTTGGGCCAATCAGATTGTCACCTTTGTTGTGGGTGGGTCTGTCATCATAGGATCCTTCCTGATGACTTTGGTGTCCTATGTCTACATTGTCCTGGCCATCCTCAGAATCCGCACAAAGGAAGGTCGGCTCAAGGCCTTCTCCACATGTGCCTCCCATTTGGCCGTGGTTAATATATACTTTGGAACCATCATCTTCACTTACATCCGTCCCAACTCCAACTACTCCCAGGAGCAGGACCGAGCCCTACCTGTGCTCTATGGCATCCTTACCCCTATGCTTAATCCCATCATCTACAGCCTGAGGAATAAGGATGTGAAAAGGACATTTCAGAAAGCCATAGGAAAGGGTTAGCAGGAGAAAGAAGGTTGAAAGTGTTGCCAAGGCCAGCTGGGTGTCTGAAGGGGAGCATTTAGCAAGGGAGGAGTGGATGATGTTAGGGCACTAAATCAGGGTTCAGGTCTAGGGATGAAATGAGCAGCTACATTGTTGGTCATGAGAAATTTCAAGCATATGGGGAACCTGGATCAATTTCCCAACCACTTCCCGATACTAATGCGATTTCTTGAATTTTGCAATACCATAAGTTACTGTCCCTATTTACCAACTTTCCACGTACCACTTATTGTTTATTTACCACTTACCACATTGCCCAGTGTACCATTTTTATCTGGATTTGTTGTTTCCGCATTTCTGAGTCAATCGGTGTGCAAATAGTCCACCCTTTAACCTCCCCCTGTGTCCTTTAACCTCCATTCCCATGCCTCCAATCAGAATTGTTGTTCTTTGTTGTTCTCTTTGCTTTGACCAATCTGCAACTGGATTCCTGTTTAGTAAAGGAATCTGCATAACAGCCAATTAGAAACAAGGAATTTCAAGGGGAAATAGAATGCAAGAAATGCAGTATTGTGTTGGTATTACCTCTTGGGATTTGAAATGGACAGCAAAATAGTAAATGACAAAGCAGAAGAAAGCATCCTGCTAAGCAGAATGTTGGTAAATAGAAAAATGCAAGGCGAAATGGAGTGGAAGAAATGCAGTATTCTGTCAGTATTACCTCTTTGGATCAACAAAGCAGTAAACAGCAAAACAAGAAATGACAAAACAGAGAAAAGCTTCCTGCTAAGCAGAATGTTGGTAAATTGAGAAATGAAATGTTGATTGAGACATTATTGATTACTGAGAGGTTCTTGATTTGACCAAGACACTATCAAGAACTGGAATGTCAATGAGATTTCCTGTTTTGGTGAAATTTGGTTTCAGCCCTGCTCAGGGCTCACAAATTCCATTAGGGATGAAACTCGTGCTTGAAATTTTCAAAAATCTTATTGAGAAGCAGGTAATCAGCAAGATTTACAAGAACAAGAAGGAGTTAAGAATTGGACAATTCTCAACCCGTTCTTGTGAGATTCTTGATAAGTGAAACAAAATGTTCTGTACATAGGCAGCCCTTGAAAGAGGGCTGCGCATGCACAGAATGGCCATGGTGTCGATTTTGCATATGCACAAAGTGTTTAATTTTTTTTTTCAGATTCTCATTAGTTCTCAAAATGTAAATGAGATCTTTTCAAGAGAGTGTGAACATTTCTCACTTCTCATGAGAATCTCATGAGAATCAGGATTATTCTCTAGGGTTGTACAAACAGAACCGAGTTCGGAAATTCGGTTTGGTTCGAAAATTGAGTTCGGTTCGAAAGTTTGGTTCGAAAGTTCGGTTCGGTCAACCAAACTATTTGAATTCGGTCGAATTCCAAACTTCCGAACCGAGTTCATACATACAAAACGAGTTTTTTTGGCCTTCCAAACTGGTTCGGATTCGACTGAACAGTTTGGTCAAATTCGAGTTCGTTTCGAACTGCGAACTTCCGAACCACTTTCGCACATCCCTATTATTCTCATTTCATGCCGGGATTACATCCCCAGCTCTGAGGCAGAATTATGATGAGTATTGTGTTAGATCATTGGTGACTGAAAGCTATGTCTCCTCACGTTGGAAAGGAAAGGGAACCTAGTGGTGCAGATCTAGGAGCCAGGATTCCTGGGGGGTTGTTGTTGTTGGTGTGTGTGTGTGTGTGTGTGTGGGTGTGTGTGTGTGGTTTCAGAGGGGAGGAGCAGGGTCTAGTGGAGAGGGGACCAGGATTCCTGAATTCTATTCCTAGCTGATGGGTGGGAATGGTGTTTAGTGGGTTGGTGCAGGAGGGTTGCAGGTGTTATGTGCTCCCAACGACTCATCCCCAACAGGAGCCGGGCCGCCGCATTCTGCACTAGCTGCAGCCTCTGAACCAGGCACAAGGGCAGCCCCACGTAAAGCGCATTGCAGTAGTCCAGCCTCGAGGTGACGAAGGCATGGACGAGGGAGGCCAGGTCCGGGTCAGAGATATACGGACGGGCACAGCGTCCGCAACAGATACAACTGGCGGAAGGCAGCCTTCGCCACCACCTCCACCTGTCGATCCAGGTGGAGATCTGCATCCAAATACCACCCCCAGACTCCAAATCTGCTGAGCTATTGGAGGGCGAACCCCCCCAATCAGGGGGGCCAACACCTCCCTCGCTCTCCCCACCACCATCACCTCCATCTTATCGGGATTGAGCTTCAGTCTACTCTGCCACATCCATTCCACCATGGCCTCCAGACACTGGGATAGCAATGAGACAGCAGGGTCTGGGTCAGCTGAAAAAGAGAGGTACAGCTGAGTATCATCAGCATAATGGTGACATCGCACCCCAAACCCTCTCACGACCTCCCCCAAGGGCTGCATATAAACATTAAATAATAGTGGAGACAGACTATAACCCTGCGGAACGCCACAGAATAAAGCATGGGGGCAAGATGTCTCAGCTCCCAACACTAACCGCTGGCTTCGCCCCGAGAGGAATGAAGAATATAGCAAAATGTGTTGTGAGTAAAAACATCTCTGCTCATTCAACTGTAATAGTGACCAACTTTGTTTGCTTCAGAAAAGTGCAGAATAGGTCATAATGATCCATTTCTGTTATTCAATCCCAGTCCCTAGATGTCAGGTTTTTCTATTCACTGCAAGTCAAAGTTCTCATCCCCTGACCAAATTTGACTAATAAATAGCCATTTATGGACCTATCCTTTAAGAACTTATCCAGTTCTTTTTAAAATCTTCACAGCATCCTCTTGCAATGAGTTCCACAAGCTATTTGTATGTTGAGTGAAAGAGTGCTTCCATTTCCATGCTGTTTGACCAGTCTGGGATTGGGTCCACTGCCATTAGCTACTTCCAGTCTGGAAGTCCCTTTCTTGATCTCTAGGGAGCGTGGCTCCTGCAACAGTTGGGGAAGGAGCAGCTGGGAGTAGGAGGGTGATGTGCGCTACCTAGCCCTCATTGGCTACCCTCCCTATTACAGGTATTTTATGCAGGGGCTGGGGCCCTTTGGGCGTCAGCCAAAGGGCGACAGCCAAAGGGTGTCGCCCGTTGGCAGGCCCATTTACAGGACAACAGTGGCAGTGCCCAGCCCCCTGGCCCCACGAGCCCAATTTTCACCAAGGGCTTTGCTGACGTGCAGAGTTGGACATGCCAGGAAAGAAATCCCTCAAGAGGAACAAGCGCCCGACATCAGCGGTATCACCTGCCCGGACCCATGCTTCACAACAGCGGTTGGATAAGTTTTACTCCTCGTGTTCTGCAGCTCAGGGACCGAACTCAAGTTCAGAGTGCCAGCCTGTGGAGCTGGCTACTACTAGGGGTCCCAATGTTTCACCTATTTTGGACATCGCAGAGTCCCGATTGGAACCTTCGGACCCTGTGTTACGTTGCTTGGACCCATATTTTACCCATGACCTCGAACTGACTTCATCTGTGGACACAGCCCCTCAATCTCCTGTAGTGCCCTCCTATATTGATATCTTGGGGAAGTAATGTGCCCTGATGGGGGATTTGGTCAACCAGATGTTGGGAAAATTTGGCGAGATCATTGCCCTCATGCAGGGCCAACAGGACCAGATAACGTCCATATTAAATCACTTGATAGAGCTAAGGGTCCAGCATATTGGGCCGTACTCCAGTACTCAGCCCAGCCCTGGACCCGTTCGGCCTTTGGAGTTGCCAATCGAAGGGCAGCCCCAGACTGTAAGGGGGAGGACATCTGGGAAATTAAATTCAGTGGTGCAGGAGGATGGGGTAGGAACTTCTTGTGCTAGGAACTTGGCACCCGTAGTGGGTGCTGTTGCTTTCCAGATTTTTCCTTTGCCTAATGGCCAATTCCCCAGGTGGAGTTTGATCACTGATATAGTCTACCACCTTGAATGTTTATTGGGTTGGATCCCGCCTGGGGTGATTAGATCCTTCCAGGTTTTGCCTTCGCATGCTTATATGCAGAGACTTGTAGTTTATTTTACTATGCCATATTTTGCTTCGAGATTTCTTGATCAGGCTTTTCTTCTCTCATCCTGGGGTGTCCATGTTGGGGAGGTTTTAAAGGACTTGACTGTACAGCCTTTATTTGTCCAACAACCGCCTCTTCCTCCCGAGGCTTCTCCTATAGAACTTGACTGCCGAAAGCAGCAGCATGATGGGAATCTCTTGAGTTTTAAAAATACTGCAAGGTTTCGGCTTCAATAAATGAAAGTCTTTTTACCTTAGCTGAAGGGAAGCCCCAGTTGAAGGGAATTGAGTGTACACAATTAACTCTGCAAGTTCTGCAGTCCAATGTTCTGCCCCCTGACGATTCAAGCCTTACAATTGGCCCTTAACGTGCCCAGAGGTCAAGGGGTTAGTGGCTGAGGCCCAACCAATTTTTTCACCCCTTCCATTGGAACAGTTAAGGCCCCAAGCTCTTGCCCCAGATAGCCAAAAGGTGCCTTTGCCCTACGACCAGACTCCCTCTTTTATAGCTGAGCCAACTCATGGAGCGGTGCCACCACAGGGTGACAGTCACTGAGGTGTTCCTGGCTCTGTTGTGCCTTGGTGTAAGATTGGATCCTGGAATATCACAGGTTGGCATGCCAGAGCTAGGGAGTCTGAATTTATCGACTTCATAGGTAATTTAGATCTTTTTTGTCTCCAGGAAACTTGGGCATTGTTGCCCCTTGTTCTTCCCCCATCCTTATCTCATTTTAAAGTAATCTCCCTTCCATCTACAGCGGTTGCACAGAGGGGGCACTCATGTGGGGGTCTGGCCTGCTTGATAAAGGAGTCATGTAACCATGTGTTGAAATCCGTTTTAAAACACCCTCCTTTTCTTTTGGGTTTGATCATGTTAGTGGATGGTAGGAGGTTTGTTTTACTAAATATTTATATTCCACCTCCAAATACTCTTATGTATGACTCGCTTGTTTGGTCTAAGTTGGAAGCTATCCTAGATGACATTATCACCACTTGCCCTAATAGTAAGCTTCTCATAGTGGGGGATTTTAATGCCAGACTAGGGGGGGTTGACGGGGAGTTGTTTGAGCATTGTGCCCTCTCCCCCGCCCTGGTCTTTACACCATTAATTTCATGGCATTCCAAAGATCTGATAATTAATGACGTGGGGCTTCAGTTGGCCAAGCTGTTAGTGGGTCTATATCTTTGCTTGCTAAATGGGTCCTACCTGGGTGACTCCCCGGGAGAATTGACTTTTTTGGACCCAAGGTGTTCAAGTGTAATTGATTACGCTAGTCTCTCCAAATATGTTGTCCTCTCTTAGGTGTTTCGAGGTGGGAGGTGAGCAGCTTAGTGATCATCTACCACTTGTCCTCTGCATAGATTTACAGGGGGAGCAACTGAGTAGTATACCCTTGGAGGGTGCACCCCCCACCGGCCAAGGCCCCATGTGCAAGCAATTGTGTACAACTAGCTGGGGAAAAATCTCGTCCCTAGACTTGGATGGGTCGATGGGGGAGACTAAACTAAAGGAGTTGAGAACCAAGATTTGTTTAGGCCTGGAGAGTCAGGCTGTTATAGAAGCGTTTGAACTCCTCCCACAAAGGGTCCAGCATTTTTTTTAAAATTGTGGTCCAACCAAGGGCTCCCATCAAGCTCGGTGCCTAAGACAAGTATGGTTTGACAAGGAGTGCCAGAGGGCTAGGCACCAACTTAAAAGGATCTATTTTGGTTATCGCCAGGGCCAGGACTTGCATTTGCCTCCCGCTTACTTCCAGGCCAAGAGGGAGTATAGGATTTTGATTGGGAGCAAGAAGAGGCTTTATTTTGAGTCCTCCTGGAAACGGGTAATAGAGGTAGCCCAGAGGGGTGACTCTCGCCAGTTCTGGAGGTTGTTAAATACGGACTCTGAGGCAACTATTCCTAGGAATTTGACTCCCATTCCAGCTAAGGTATGGACAAAGTATTTTTTAGATGTCTATATGAGCTCTGCTACTCAGACCAATTTGAGTGGGTCCCCCTGTAGTCTAGAGGGAGTTCCCGAATGGCCCCAAGTCTGCCACGATGAAGTCAGCAGGTTAATTGACTCGTGCAGAAGTAATAAGGCCCTGGGTTGGGATTTAATTCCCATTGAGTTCCTCAAACATCATAAAGACTGGTGGGTGCCTATGCTAGCGTCTCCCTTTACATCGATAGACCATTCGGGGTGTATTCCGTCCATCTGGTCTCGAGCCATAGTGGTACCAATATATAAAAAGGGTGTCAGTAGCGATCCAGCCAATTATAGGCCAATTAGTTTGATCTGTGTGATTAGTAAACTGTACGCAAAGCATTTGTTGGGGAAGCTCACCGATTGGCTTGAAGAGTCTAATACCATCCACCCCGAACAAGCAGGGTTCCAGCGGGCCTCATCGACCATTGACCATTTTTTTGGTTCTCTTATATCTAATAGAAAAATACAAAAGTTGTAATCGGCGTTTTTATGTTGCCTTTTTGGACCTCAGGATGGCCTTCGACTCAGTGAATAGGTCCATCCTGTGGTCCAAACTGGCGAATCTCTCCGTTGATCATAGGCTCTTGGTCTTGATTAGATTGTTCTATGCCCACTCTAACCTGGTGGTAAAGCTGGGACCCTCGGGGATTGTCTCAGATGAGGTCCCTGTAAAACGTGGGGTAAGGCAGGGCTGCGTATTGGCCCAACCCTTTTAAATTTATTTTTTAATGATGTGGTGCCATGTATGGCCTTGTCGCATTTCCCCCCCCCGCGTTTGGCATCGCGATCTGTTCGATCTCTGCTATTTGCAGATGATCTGGCTGTCTTATCACAAACCCGGGTGGGTTTGAGTCGGCAGTTGGAAGCATTTGCGATTTACTGTAGAGAGAACGATCTGGTTTTGAACTTGTCCAAATCAAAGGTGGTGGTATTTACTAACTCCCTTAGGTCAAATTGGCATCGGTGGAATGTGGAGGGTGTTCCTATCTCCCAAGTTAAGGAGTTTAGGTATCTGGGGATCACCCTTCATTACCAAGGGGGGTGGAAAAAACATATTGAGGGGTCTGCTGTAGTGGCCAAACAATCCGCTTTTGCTATTCGGAAGTTTTTTATTTCCTTGGGGAGGATGGCCTACAAAATGGCCCTCCAGGCTTTTAATGTCAAATCCATGGCCCAATTTTTGTTTGGTGCAGGACTTTGGGCTCCCTTCAGTACAGTAAATGGAGATAGGGCCCAGTTAATTTTCCTTAGGGCTCTTCTTAAGGCTCCAGGTGGTACTTTGGAGGCCGCCATCTAACTGGAACTGGGCCAGCGTAAATGGTCCTTCCGGGCATGGGTCTTAGCCCATAAGCTATGGCTCACGTCTGTTGATTCTAGTCAGAGGGGTCTGTTTCCCTACCTCCAGATAGATTCCTTTAGGAGCCAGTGGGCTCTGAAGGTGGAGGCTCATTTGGATAGTTTGGGTTTGTCAAAGACTTACCTTCTGTCCAAGGATCTAGCAATAGCGGGTGCAGAAGTGAAACGCAGATGGGAGGATGTGGATCTTCAGAATGAGAGGGCCCGGGTGGAAGCCTCCTTGCATATGTCTAATTATTTGAGGTTAGCTCCTTAGATAGATGTCTTAGCTTGTTATCTGGCCGAGGGATACTCAGCCAGAGAAAAGTGGTTAGTACAATCAGCAAGATTCCTGGGTTGCCTTGCCAACCCAGATTTGGGTGGGAAGGCTCGCTAAGGTTCTGCTTTCCCAGAGGCTCTGTCCCTTTGACCATCTCAAGGTAGAAACAACTGACCACGTATTACTTAGATGTCATTTGTACGACCAACTGAGGGCGGACCTCCTAGAGCATCCCCTTGAAAGGTATCCTGGTTGGTCGGATGTTAGGTATACGGAATTTTTTTTGGCAGATGTATATCAGGAAATCACACGTCCCGTGGCAAAATTTTTGGTTCTGGCATTTGTAAGGCATCAGCAATTTATGAATTTTAAACTTCCAATGTCCCCTCAATAGCGTGGGATAGGGATGCCTTGTGTTAGGTTTCATAAATGACATGCTTGTTATTCTTGCTTTTTTAATTTTTTTTATTGTTGAGGTCTTTTGGAATTTTGGGTGATTTATAAATTTACAGCTTATAGTTTATATTGTAATGTATTAAGCAATATGTTCAATGTATTGTTATGTCTGTATTTTGTTTAGCAATGGTTTATGGCCATGCTCAATAAACATATTACTATTATTACCTCTAGGGATGGGCGAATGTGGTTCGGAAGTTCGGAGTTCGGATCAAACTCGACCAGTTCGGTCGACCGAACTGAACTTCCGAACCAAACTTGATTTTTGAACCGAACTGAACCGAATTTCCGAACTCAGTTCTGTTCGCCCATCCCTATATGATAATACTCCATTTAGTTCAATGTGGTTTGAATTTCTGAACTTTATTCGGAAGTTTGGAGTTCGGATTGAACTCAAATAGTTCAGTTGACTGAACCGAACTTCCAAACCGAACTCGATTTTTGAACCAAACCGAACCGAATTTCTGAACTCGGTTCTGTTCGCCCATCCCTATTGATCTCATGCTCCTGGGGTCAAGAAGCAGGAACTTCTAGCACTGTCTTCAGGTCAGGATTGCCAGCATGAGTGCATGGGGTGAGAGAGGCCAGGATGTCCCAGTGCTCTTTGGGGTCAAAACTGAGGCACAGAGGATGAGGAGAATGCTTGCAATGTTCATACTGCCTGTATAAGCTTGGCGGGGCAAAAATGGTGCACATAAGTCACGAGGTGCTGCCAAATCTTGTGCTTTCCCCAGCACTTAGATAAACTTTCAGGACATTTGAAGACAAAGGAAGGACAAGCCCAAAGGGGCTGAGTGCACAGAGTTTGTTTGTTCTCCAAAGAATGCTGAAATGGAAAAGTACTCTGCTCTCTCCCTAGGCATGGGCAAGGGACTGAAAAGAAGCAGTGGTGAATGAAGAATTTGAATCTGGAAAAGGATTTCACTGTCCTTGGATGCTCAGGGAGTTTTTTACTCTGGTGTTTTCTGGAGTGGTTCAGTTCAGAAAGAAGAATTCACTTTGTTAGGTTTCAGTGGAATAGGAAGCAGATATTGGCAGATACAGGACGAGCTGAACGGAAGCTCTGGTGTCCCTCAGGGCAATAGCCAGACGTTTGCAGCCCAGCAGTGCCCCTAACTAGAGCTGATGTAGTAGCACATCTGCTATCTGATCCATGGGTAATACCCACAATTTTGAGTTGTCTGTAGGATCCTTGATTGGTACTCAAGTACCGAGTTGGGCACCCAATTACCTGAAATACTGGATTTTACCATTCCTGTGTTGCCAATTTTCCATTTTACTGAGAGATTTCGTTAACGGGAAACTGGAAAGTCATTACAGGAAACTGGAAATTTGGCACCAGAAGTTGGTAAATCAGTGCCAGAAGTAGGTAAATTGGGTAGGCAGTAATAAGGAACCCGTCAGTCTGCTGGGTATACCCATTGAATTGAGTATACCCATTGTTGTGGGTGCTCATTTCACTTCTAACCCTAATTAAAGCTGAAACATAGATTAGAAAAACTGAGCAAACTCATCAAATTTATCCTGTCCAAACCAAAATAGCAAAACAGATAACAACTGTTACCCATTTCTGTTCCATCAATTTCAGTTGTTTTGAGGTGGTGCAGTGGGAGTTGTGGGGTGGGGTTGTTTGTTCGTTTTTTCCAGTTCTCTTATTTCAGTTCTTTGGCTATGTGGGGAGTAAGTACTTACTTACTTACTTACTTACTTACTATTTGATGGTCAGTGTTTATTCCATTTTATTCTGTATGTTGAATGTTGGCTATGGCGAAAGCTGGTGCCTAATAAAATTTTACCTTACCTTACTATCATTAGATCTAACCCTAATATTTATGTGCTGGCTTTGAATCCACTCAGCGAGTACCTGTGCAAGAAGGGGAAGGAGCTCCACTCCTCTTCCCATTTCCTCCGGGGCTGGGAGGGGACGGCCCCTTTATACCAGCTGTCATTCGTGCTCCCTCCTGCCCCGCCCGCCCGGGTACTGGCGGCTCGGGGGCGGGGTGTGTTGTGCAGTGTCATTGGCCCTCCATCGACCATGTTGTGCTGTTGATGTGCCAGGCGGGTCTTTCCCACCATTCCTAGTCCCAGCTGTCCATGTACTTTCACAGATGTTTGTCCGCTCGGTGTTTGCCGGCCCCTCCCCTTTCCATCCCAGAGCCCCCCGCGGCACTGTCCATGTAATGGTCTCCCTGCTCAGCACCGCCGGGTGTTCGCTGAGTGTGCTCACCCAGCCATCCATACCCATCTCCACCCATTGGTGCTGCTGCGGCATTCGTGTAAAAAAGGCCAAAGTTGCCTTAACATAAAATTTACTGTTATGTTAACAGTTGAGTATAATTTGTAATGCCGCCTTAACAAGCTTCTTAAACCAAAGTTTTCTTTGTCTAGGTAATAGCTTATATACATAATGGCCAAGTGGCCATCAGCTGGATCTTTCTGACCACTGTCAGCTCCAGCTAGTCATCCTGTTTGTGTTCCCCCTCCCCTGGCAGCTCATCTCTGCCCACCAGAGATTGGGTTAATGAGTGTTGAGGACTCTTTTCTCTATCCCAATTAGTTCCAACATTCCACAGGGAAATCATCCAGGTTTAGAAAAAGCAGCAGGGCTTGGCAGTATCTTATTATCGCCAACTGATCTCTGGGAAGAGACAAAGGTCTTTCAGTGACTGAAATGATACAAGAGACCAAAGTGAAATGAAGATTCTTTGCTTTGTACTTGTCAGTGGAAGAAATCAAGATTTGGTGAGAATAAAAAGGGTCGTTTAACTGTTTCATCAATTGAGCAAACAGGTAAGATATTGGTGACTGATGTTTCTCTAGGGATAAAAACCATGCGTAGGGTGGGTGTGTAGGCACAATGTATGGGAAGGGTGCTTCACATGAGCATCCCCATGTATGGTGACCCTGTCCATGCACCGCCAACCCAGTGTGGATTTTCCCAGAGTGCCTTGAGCAGGGACTGGGTGGGCAGTCCATGGGTCATGGGAGTGCACCCCCCCCCCAAAGCATCATATTCAAATTATTTCTGAAATGACCCTGAATTTAGTGGAGGAATATATACCGTAAGAATAATTAACATCTGGGCTCCTAATTTAACAGAAAAACCCAAGGCTAGTGACGGGGAGAAGATTTCTATAAAGTCCCCCGCTATCCACTCATTTGAGACGAGGCACCCCGGTCCTCCACAGGGACGGCCTCTAACATGATAATTTACAGCTGGTAGAGAAAAGGTTCTATAACCCTCCATCTCTAAAGGCATCTTGGCCCAGGTCTCTTGAATTAATACGATTTGGAACTGCTTAATGTATACTATAAAATCCCTCTCGTCCCTATGCCTCTCCCATCCCAAAATATTTCGAGAACAGAGTGCTATGTGATCCAAGAAAGGCTCAGGGGCTAGTCAATGGACACTACCCTCTGGCCCTCCAATCTGACCACCATCCACACCCTCCTCCTGCTGCAGCTCGAGGGTAGTAGTCCACAAGAGTAAGTCCAGGGAAGTAACGAGCATTGATTGGTCATTTTGGGCCTCGGATGGTACAGGTTGTTTAGCATATTGAGTTTGAATACAGGTATCCTTTCACACTAAGTCTATAGAAGCCTCCGGCAAATTGTTGTAATATCTAGCTGAAAGCTATTGCTGGCCTCTTAAACTAGGGATCCAATTTCCTTTCTGAGCACCACTAGGTCCTTTGCAGATTTAACCACTGCCAGCTCCAAGGAGCGTGAGCCCCCTCTCCACTGCTGTGTGTGTGGGGGGGGAAATATGATGGCATGGCCCTAGTTGGTAACCTGTTTCTGGCAGGGGGCAATCCATCGCCTCCTGAAGTATCTCCCAGACTGAGTCCCGCTTCTTCTTCAGGCCCTATATCCTGGCTACATTGGGTAGAATCATTCCTTCTACTAGCCAGGACCTTAGTTCCCCCTTGGTTAAATTCCCTATATTCGCCAATGTCAAAAACTTCTCCCGTCTGTACCCCCCAAGAAAAAAGGAGGCGGATATGACGTAACAAGCAATCTGTTAGTCTGGGATTTAGAAACTTCACAGTCAATCTCTGGCACTGCCCCCTTGCTACAACAGACTGAATAGGGCCTATATGTCTCAGTGCAATTGGGCTCATTTCGGAAATCTATGTGGGGAAAACTTGAAGTATTAATAATGGATCTTTTTGTAAAATATCCAGCTGACTTATATATTATCACAGGTGATTTTAATGCTAGATTGGGAGCCAAAGACCAGGCTATGCGCCCTTATTTTGATCCCCCAGAGGATCTTTCCCAGGGCTTATTGAGCTCTAGACAGTCTAAGGACAGGATAATTAATACTTCTGGGATTTCTCTGGCCAAGTTGGCGGCCACATGTAATCTTTGTCTTCTAAATGGGTCAGGTTTTAAAGACCCAACTGGCGAATTCACCTACCTGGGACCAAAGGGCTCCAGTGTGGTGGATTATGTGTTGGTGTCACCAGCGGTACTCCCTTTCCTTATAGATTTTAGGGTTGGAACACAACTGCTTGGGGTTCACCTTCCACTGGCCCTTACCCTTTCCACAGCAAGCCCTCCCTTGGGTTTGTCCTACGCAACTATTTCTGTAGATCAAGACCCTTCCCTGGACATGTATAGAGCCCCCAAATGGGATAATAATTTGATAGTCTTTTTGATGGACTATATCACACAACCTAGCGTTAGTACTTTGTGTGAGACCATCCTCCAGATGCCGATCTCAGCAGAGACGGTGGGGTGTTTTGATGCCCTCATGGTGAAATTGTCACAACAACTTCAATCTGCAGTTAGGGCTCGGCCAGCTCAGGTGGCTGGGTCGTATAAGGTTTGGTTTGATGCAGATTGTTGCTTGGATCAGCTAAAAGTTAAGGAATTATATGTCAGATACAGGAAAAGTGCTGC
>QEPC01001840.1:1099782-1116374 GCA_003113815.1 Sphenodon punctatus
TGTACAAGCCCCTCCCTAGAGCTCTGCCAGCCATAAGGTTCCATGCGGCGCTTAGATGGACGCCAGGGACAGGCAGGCCCCTCCCTCTCCCTTAAGCCCCACCCCTCCCTTAAGCTCCACCCACTTTGGGTTTTTGGCGCGCGCGCGTGCTTTGCACGCGCGCACATTAGGGGCCCATAACTAAGGCTTGAACCCGGGCCCTTCTCAACCTTGCTACGCCCCTGATGAGAAGGGGACCCCACATGCTGAATAAGGCTTGGGCAACTGATGTGTTGAGCATCCATTTGTGTTGTAGTGTAGGAGCTCTGCTTAGTTTGTACACAAATGTGTTTTACTGGCTTGGTAAGTGAGTTACCACAGAATGTATATCGTGAGGCTAGACCACTTCCAAAGCTTTACTGCTTCTCTGAAGAGGTGGGAGAAGTGGGTACCACCTTGCTTGTTTATATATATCACATGACTGTGGTGTTGTCCATGGTGATTCGTAGCATCTCTCATTGGATGTGTGGTAGAAACACGTTCATTGCAAGCCTTATCGTCCTCAGTTCCAGAAGACTGATGTGGAGGCAGTGTTCCCATTCATACCACGTTCCACTTAATTGCATACCATTTCAGTGGACCCCCCCTCCCCTCAGCCCAGCATGGAGGCATCTATAGTAATTAAGACTTCTGGAACGGAGTGGGCAAAGGCCATGTCCTATAGCAGATGGTTCTTGCTTGGCCATCTACCAAAGTGAAGTATGGAATACCAAGAAGGGTATAGTCAAATTGAGATTGTCTGCAGATGGAGTGTGTTTCCATGCTAGGCAGTACTGAAGGGGCCTCATTTGCAGTCTTTCGCAGAGAACAACCGCATTCATGCAGGCAATGTGACTGAGGAGCTGTAGGAAAAAAATTGCAGTTTGTGTTGGATGATTTTGGAGTGTGAAGATGATGGCTTGGAGTGTGTGCCAGTCTTTCCACTGGTAGGAAGGCTTGCTGATGAGTGGAGGCGAAGTTCACACCTATAAAACAAATTGTTTGAGAAGAGGTTGTGAGGATGTTGTTAGTATCAGTGATGCCGAGTGTGTCGAGAGGTGTGTTGGAGCCAGGGAAGGATTTGGTGTGGTGAAGGGTAAGGGTACTTGAGGTTGACATGATTACTGCAGCGAAAGGTGTGCAGCATCAGTTGTAATTGTGAATGTTGCAGCTGTTGTGCCAGTAGATGGTGCTGTAGGATTATTCTGCTGCAGAATAGTTTTCAGTTTGAGCAACCTGGGCCAGAGGAGTCTCTGCCTCTGGAGAGGACATTATTGGTGCCAGCAGGGGAATTAGCACAATTGGCCTTTCTAGTGAGGTGGAGGGTGCTGCTCCGCTAGGTCTGGAACCTGGTTTGGCATAAGGCTGGCAGTTATAATGAGGTTGAAATGATGGGTCCCAAGGATATGGCTGGTAATGCGGGAAAGGCCAGTATGGGAAGAATTTGGTCATTGGTTATAGCCCATCACATAGACTGGTGAACTGTAGCCTGATCAGTGCAGATAAGGAGATTGGATTTGGGGTTTCCAGGTGGGTTGGATGGGTTTACCATGCCATGTAGGAGGCAGTCCCGATGGATGTGTGAAGTGAGGTGATGAAGGGTGTATACTGTATAGGCTTATTGGTATTTGAAAAGAATGATTGAGGGGAGAACCGGAAGGATTATTCCAAAGATCCCTTTTGAGTCCCAGATGGAGTAGCTGGAATAGATATGGGAGTATGCAGAGTATGACTTGTGAGCCACCTTGAGCCTCCGGGAAAGAGCAGCATATAAATTTAAGTAAATAAATAAATATTGGTGACAGCAGATGATCCTTGACAGGTGGTTAGGATGAAGGGATGACAAGACCTGGCTTCTTTTTAGGCCATTTGGTGGCATGATCATGCTTTGCAGTTTTGGCTCATTTCTTTTTCTTCAGGACATTCAATTTCTTAAGGGCATGCGTCGCATTTTGGTCTCTCTTACGGGTGAGAGAAGAAATTATTCTCTTTGTCTTTTAATTTTTTTACAGGTGATGTTTTATGTAACATTGGTACCAGCGTGGGGCTTCTAGTGGGCGGTGCCGGAGAGGATGGTGCCATGGGTGACAGTGAAGAGGATGTCAATGGTGCCAAAAGTGTTGGCGTCATTGATGAAGAGAGTGCCATAGGTGGTGGTGCCGAGCTCAGCTTCTGTGGTGGCAGAGCGTGGACTTCAGGAGAGGAAGGAGATGACTCTCCAGTTGCCTGTAGTGCCTTTTTTGTCAGTAGAAACTGCAACCACATCTTGTGAGAGTTCTGCTCAAGAGACTGGCACATACCCAACAGCCGGTTGGCTTGTGTGCCTCTCCAAGGCATATTAAGTACTCATATTGTGGGTCAATTAAGGGACCTGAGGTAGGGCATCTATTCATTTTTTGAATCCCACCTTCTTTGGCGTAGGTGGCATATTGTGGCCCTGGGAGGGGTCCCATAGGTCACAAAATAAAGTGTTATTCTTCTAAAGTTGTTTCTTCATTTGAATTATACTAGAGGAAGGTTGCTGTTTTTTTTAAAAAAAACTGCTAGTCATGTAAGCAAGGAGAAACTTCCTTCAACTGCTGCTGAGGGTTATCAATACGTCCCTTCAGTAGGGTAGATTGGTGCCCAGCCTTAAGCAGACTGTGGTGCGTCCCCTGCTGACGAAGCCATCTTTAGACGTGGATGCGCTTGTCAAGCTACCGCCCTGTCTCCAACCTTGCCTTTTTAGGGAAGGTTATTGAATGGGCGGTGGCACTGCAGCTCCAGCGGCATCTTGATAGCATCAGTTTCCTTGACCCTTTTCAATCTGAGTTCTGTCCCGGCTAAGATACTGAGACGGTGTTGGTAGCTTTGGCCGATGATCTCTGCTGGGAGATGGATGCAGGACGTTTGACATTTCTGTTCCTGTGTCCATCTCCCAGCCGCTTTTGCTACCACGGACCATGGGCTGCTGTTGAGATGGCTGCGAGATCTGGGGGTCTGGACGGGACTGTTCTTGGATGGTTCCACTCATTCCTCTCATATAGAAGCCAGCGGGTGGTGCTGGGAGCGGAAACATCATGCCCCCGGGCCTTGACCTGTGGCATTTCTCAGGGTTCCATTCTGTCTCCACTGTTATTTAATGTGTATATGCAGCCCCTGGGGGAGATTGTGAGAGGGTTCAAGGTGTGTTGTCACCAATATGCTGACGACACACAGCTGTACCTCTCTTTTTCAACGGATCCAGGTCCTGCCATCTCGATACTTTCTCAGTGTCTGGAGGCCGTGGCAAATTGGATGAGGCAGAGCAGACTGAAGCTGAACCCAGATAAGACGGAGGTGATGGTAGTGGGGATGGCGAAGCAGGTGTTGGTTTCTCCTATTGGGGGGGGGGGGTCTGCCCTCCGGTTGCCCAGCAGGTTTGGAGTCTGGGGGTGATTTTGGATGCGGATCTCCGCCTGGATCGGCAGGTGGAGGCGGTGGCTAAAGCCGCCTTCCGCCAGCTGTATCTGGTGCAGAGGCTGCGCCCATACATACATCTCCAGACCTGACCTGGCCACTCTCATCCATGCCTTCGTTACCTTGAGGCTTGACTACTGCAACACGCTCTATGTGGGGCTTCCCTTGATATTGGTTCGGAGGCTGCAGCTGGTGCAGAATGCGGCGGCCCGTCTCCTTACGGGGATGGGTCACCATGAGCACATTGCACCAGTGCTCCATTCTCTGCACTGGCTGCCTATAGCGTACTGAGTCAAGTTCAAGGTGTTAGTATTGGTATACAAAGTCCTATACAGTCTCAAGCCCCTCTTATCTCGGGGACCTCCTCGCCTTCCGTGACTCAGGACGGACCCTCCGATCCACTGGGGTCACCTATATGGAGGTCCCCCATGTAAGGCGGGGGGCCACCATGGAGAGGGCATTCTCGGTGGTCGGGCCACGGTTGTGGAATTCCCTTCTGAAGGAAGCCCGCCTGGCCCCGGGTCTGCTCACCTTTTCACAGGCATGCAAGACTTGGCTGTTTGCCCAGGCCTTTGGAGGGGAGCGGGGAGGGAGGGGTAAATGGGAGAGATTGGTGGGGTGGGGTGGGGAATTTCGGGGAATTGGAGGGTAGGGTTAGGGTTGGGGTTTTTTAAATTATTTTAAAATTGATGTCGGTTTTTAATGTATTTTATTGTTTTATCATATTGTTAGCCACCCAGAAATGCTGTGGGCATGAGGGGACGGCATAGAAATGCCAATAAATAAATAAAATAAATAAATAAATAAACTGCTGAAAGCTGTGGTGATTGAAAGGAACTGAGGTAACTCACACCTGCCCCTGCCTTTTATAGTGCCACCGGAACTCATGAAAACCACAAGCCTTTGAGGGAGGCAGCATAGCACGTGGAGAACTAACTGCTTGGAGAAGCTTCTGGGCCAATCTTTGCAGGCGCAGAACCCCATAGGTCTGAGTGATGGAGTCCCACTCAAAGAAGAAAGGGATGTCTATTGTGATCCAGCTTCCCAACCCTATTGTTTACTTTATCTCCATTAACCAATGACTTCCCATAACTTTTGTGAACAGTTCTATCTTGAGGCTTAAGAACCTCCACTATAAGAACCTCCACAACTTCCCTTTCAGATAGAAATCATTGAAAACATGGGGGAAAAGAACCATACTGCTGTGACCTGGTTCATCCTCCTGGGATTTTCTGACTACCCAAAGCACCAGAACCTCATTTTTGCCATGGGACTGCTCGTCTATCTAACCACCTTGTCAGGGAATCTGGCCATCATTACTTTGATCAGGATGGATGGGTGTCTTCACACTCCCATGTACTTCCTGTTGAGCAACCTCTCCTTCATTGAGATTTGCTATACAAGCTCCACAGCCCCAAAGATACTGTGGAACCTCCTGTCAGGAGACAAGACCATCTCCTTCACCAGCTGTGTGCTCCAGATGTACTTCTTTGTCACCTTGGGGGGCACTGAGTGTGTCCTTCTCTCAACCATGGCATATGACCGTTATGCTGCCATCTGCCACCCACTGCGCTACTTCCTTCTCATGAGACAGTCAGTGCGCATGTGGTTGTTGGTTATTTCCTGGACTGTTGGCCACCTCAACTCCATCATCAACACGGCCTTGGTCTTCTCCTTAGACTTTTGCCATTCCAACAAGATAGACCACTTCTTCTGTGACATCCCACCTCTTCTGAAACTTTCTTGCTCTGACACCTCCTTGAGTGAGCTGGTGACCTTCACCGTCTCTGGCTGTGTCATCATTGTGCCCTTCTGTTTGACACTCCTCTCCTACATTCTCATTGTGTCCTCAGTGCTCCAGATACGCACAGTCCAGGGTAGAATCAAGGCCTTCTCCACCTGTGCCTCCCATGTCATTGTCGTGAGCATCTTCTATGGCACCATCATCTTCACCTACATACGCCCCTCCTCCAGGCACTCCATGGCACAGGACCGTTTTGTGGCTGTGCTGTACAGCATCATCACCCCCCTGCTTAATCCACTGATCTACAGTTTCAGGAACAAGGAGGTGCAGGGGGCGCTCTGGAGATCCCTTAGAAAGTGCAGGTAGCAGAAACAAGACTAGCAATTATAAAAGTTCAGGATAGTGGTTTCCCCCACAAATGACATCCTTCCTTGGAGCATGGGGTTGAACCCCCTGACCTGAGGAAGGGTATCTTATAGGATATACCTGTCCCATATTTTCTTTTTAAACTTCCAGGGAAGGAGATTCCAAAACCTTTCTAGGCAGCTGGGGAAAAAAAGATTCCCCCTCCCCACAAGTTTTTAATCTAAACCTACTTCCCTGCAAATTTCAACCAATTGTTTCAACCAGTGGCAATGCAGAACACATGCTCTCCATCTTTATTATTTTATTTTCTTTAAATATTTTAAAACTGGCAACATGTCTTCTTGTAACCAGGCAGAATCATAAGTCCCTTCAATGTGAAATCCTTCAGGAGTGAGCCTGGCTGGCTGGCTGGCAAGCAGGTGGGTATAACCAGAAGAACTAGTTGGAGGGCAAAGCCAGAATTCTGGTCTGTAAAAGGGCTGAGAACTAGAAATGTCAAGATAGGACCTTTGATCAGGGTTGACCCTACCACATGGCATCCTGGGGTGACCATCCCAGGCCCTTCCATTTTCTCTACTTCTGGGCCCCCTGAAGTGGCCCGCCCCCCCCCCAGGGAGGGTGCAGGACCCCCACTCCCTCCCAGGGGCCTCCCAAACATGATCACCTGTGGTGCCCTATATTTTATTTTCACTCTGGGTCCTGCAGGCCAGCTCTTCCTGTGATCTATTTGGATTAAAGGAGTGAATGGGTGCATCCAAGAGGTCTGGTGAAGGCACTAGGGGTGCTTTCCGATGAGATGTAATGCACAGACTTTGGCTCAGCGGGGAAGTCTGTGAGTCAAATTATGCGCAGCTTCCGTCTTGTGAGAAGGGCAGAAGTGTGGATCTTTGCTGGCAAGCATACACATCCAGCAGAGTAGTGAAGTCCTACTCTGCAAGATGTGCATACTTGCCAGCAAAGATCCCCCCTTCCCACAAGACATAAGCTGTGCATCATTTACCTCTCGGAGAATCCCATGTCATCGGAAAGTGCCCTAAAAAGTTGCACAGTAGCAAAGAGCCTGTGAGACAATGACTGATTTGGAATAAATGGGGGTGCAGCCCATTCTGGAGTCTGAAAAAACTCATCATACCAGGCAAGGTTGTTAAATGAGGTGTCAGGAATGGGATGATTCCAAACCTCATCCTGTCATGGAGGGATTGCCATACTACTGTGGTCAAGAGACCAGATGGAATTTTCAGCAGACTGTCTGCAGAGACAGCTGTGGCCTCAGAGGCTGCCACAGGGTGCTATCCAAGGTGCTGAACTGAAAAGCTCTAATATAAACTGGGAGACCCTATGGAACTGTTAGTTGTTAAAGTGGGAAGTGGGAACTGAGACTGCTTTTAGACGATCACACTAAAACGTTCTTACAAAAGAGAACGGTATGACTCCTCATCATAACAAAAATGTTTTGTTCGGTTTAGATGATCTTTACTAAAACATTCTAAAATGTACTATGAATTATGAATGTAAATGCCTAAAATGTTTAGCATTATGCTAGCATTATGCTCAAAAGGAAGGAGACCAGTATAGATGGACCCACTCCTGTAGTTGCAACACCGGATTTTGTGCACCCTGGCTTTATGCCAGCCCAGGACTTGGATTAGTAGACTGAGGTGCACTGCAGGGACTTTACTTGGACAAGCCGTGGAGGCAGTGCATCCCAGGCACCGGTCCACACCCCCACATATGCAGGTTCCTGGTGAGGCTCCCACCTGGAATCATCAGTGGTGAACCTATTGCATAGAGCCCTGCGGAGGTTGGACTGCCGGCGAGCTTTTTAGACTCTGCTCTCCCAAGGTGGCGCGGAAGGCATGCACCGTGGGTCATGTGCCATGGGTCGCGCACCTAAGGGCTGCACGTGCAAGGGCATGCCCTTGTGCGCATGGCCTTAGGCGCGGGCCGTGCACAGGCCGCCTGGGATTTATCACCTTTTAGTACTTGTCAATGACTTTTTGCTTCTCCTTGTGATTTCCCTTTTTTTTTTTTTCAATTTGGGAGGTCACCGAGCCTATAGTGTATAGTACACGTTTGCTGGCCTGGGTCTGAATTCAGTTCTGTATATTGTTATTTTGGACATTCCAGTCTAGGACTATTTGGGCTGGTATATATCGTCTACCATTCTTGTATAATGACTAGGAAAAGGAGACAGCAAGCTATTGCCTTCCCCTCGGAGCTTTCAAAGTTCAAACAGCAGAGATTAGAACATTTTATCTGCTCAAAATCTGGCCCCGTCACGGGGAGTACTGTTTGTAAACAGCGTTCCTCAGAGGTTGAGACGTTTGTGCCCACTCTTTCGTAGGCTCTAATCTACCGCATTGTTCCTCCAATTTATCTACTTCTAGTATACTAGACCCTTCCCAGCATAATGAGGAGGAATCCTTATTTGCCGATGGTTCCTTATCTTCCTCCAAAGCTAACACAGCCCCATATGAGATGTTAGGGAACCAATGTTTCCTTATAGGGAACTTAGTTAAAAAACTTCTGTGTCAGTTAGAAGAGATTACCTCATTACTGCAAACTCAAAAATTTCAGATGAAGAACGTTGTAGATTCGTTGGACGACCTCAAAGCAGGTAGAGTAGGAGTAGTAGCCCAGGAGTTTTTGAAAGTCTCTTCAGATTCATCATGGACAGTTTTACCTCCCTCTGACCAGGTAGGAAGTAATCCACCAGCAAATGTTGAGAGAAGTCCCGACAACCCAGTGAACCGCCTACAACTAGTACAGGATGCTGTCGCTTTCAAAATTCATCCCTTGCCTAATGGCTTATTTCCCAGGTGGTCCTCTAAGAAAGATACTTTGCATCACCTTTCTTTTATTTTGTCCTGTCCAATTCCAGCCCAGCATATAAATTATTTTCAAGTATTGCCAGCTCCCAGCTCGGTTCAACGGGTATTGGTTTATTTTTATGTTCCGAGGTTGGCTGCTTGGATATTGGAACAACCAGATTTATTTGCCTCTTGGGGAATTAATGTCTGGGAGGTGTTAAAAGATGCCTCCCCTTTGCCTCTCTTTCCAAAGGTCAATAAGAGTGACAGGAGGTCTTTCTCACAGGCACTGGTGCCTCCTGATACTGCAAAATCAGGGGCTGAGGCATTGTCTAGTCCTAGTATTATGACAACAGCCAAAGGAGAAGGGAAGAAAAGGTCTATAGCTTCCATTAATTCTAGATTAGTATAAATAGCGATGGACGTTTAGTCAACTCCTATTTCTCAGTCTATAGTCCATACAGGTGTCTATAAGCCAGTTTCACAGGTCTTGACCCTTTTACCTATCTCTTTACTTGATGATGAGACATCGGCTCATTTACATGCTACATTGGGTGAAAACAGACATGACATTAACCACCCTTTAACCACCCTTGGTGGTTATTTATGCATGTTGCAGGGCTGTATTGGTGACCTATGCAGCCCTGTAACATGCATAAATAACCACCAAGGGTGGTTAAAGGGTGGTTAGCATCATGTCTGTTTTCACCCATTGACCCCCTTGCATAATATTCATTTGGCTTGTAATCTTCCATTAGTGCATGAAATTTCTTCTACTGTGCCTTTGAACTTAGAATCTCAGGATAATAAGGTCAACCTAAATTCTAACTGTTCTAAGCCTACTGAGTCAATGGCTGTGCAAGCATGTCCTTGCAATGGTGGCTGTCCATGAGTGTTACAGTGTCATGGTGCAGGCCTATGTGGGATATGTCCCTGGAATGTGGCAGGGTGGTCTGTTAGACTTAGGGATGCAGATTTTATAGCTAGTATTGCTAAGTTCCAGATGGTTTCGATTCAGGAAACCTGGGCAGATGTGCCTTTAGAGCTTCCCCCAGAGCTGGGGGGATTTAAAGTTTACTCTCTCCCTGCAGTCCCTTCCAGACATGGAGGCTACCCTAGTGGTGGGCTAGCCATTTTGTTAGGATTGGAGTTAACAGCCTTAGTGCGTGAAGAGATTTATTATCAGCCTTACGCTATGGGCCTTCTGTTGAAAAGTCATAGCCGCTTTATTTTATTTCTAAATATCTATGTTCCCCCGATTAACTCTAGATTTTTTAATCCCCTGATCTGGTGTAAATTAAACTCTATGCTGAGTAAGCTTCTGGATAAATTCCCAGGAAGCCTATTAGTTATTTTGAGTTATTTCAATGCCAGGTTGGGCAAAGACAATGAGGCTTTGTCCACCCCATTGTGAGTTTACTGATCATTATTATTCTTCCTCACTCAATCCTAGGCATTCAAAGGATGAGAAGATTAACACTTCTGGAATTAACCTTATGAATTTGGCCCTTGATTACAATCTTTTGGTACTTAATGGGTCTTGTCATAACGACCCAAATGGAGAGTTCACTCATCTGGGTTATAATGGAGCCAGCGTGGTGGACTATTTTTTAGTTTGCTCTAATGCTATGGAATCGGTAAGGGATTTTTCGGCGGGGTGGTCACAGTTTAGTGACCACCTCCCGTTATTGTTAACCTTCCATTTGCTCAATTCGATCTCTTTTGCAGGCTTCCAGGGTCCCTGTCTTACACAGAGTAGTAATAGGCATGTTTCAGTTAACTGGATTAAAATTTCAGTAATTTCTCTACTGGATAGGCTGGGGAGGGATGATATTACTCAGCTTAGAGTCGTGATAGTGGATTCGCCTTCTGAAATAGAAGTGGTGGGGGTGTTTGATCAGCTGAGTCAGTTATCCCGGATTTATTTTCTATCTCAGGCCCCTCAGTTGAGACACTCTCCCCTTAGCAATCCCCGGAACCAGGTTTGGTTTGATAAGGATTGCAAAAAGGCAAAGGAATGTGTTCGGGTGATTTATGGAGTATATCGCCAGAACAGGTTAACCATACTCCTTGGTGTTTATTTCCAGGTGCGTAAGGACTATAAATCCCTTATTAGGAAGAAAAAGCGCTCTTTCTTAGATTGTCATTGGCAATTGACATATGTTGTTGGAGGCTGCTCGGAGCAATGACTCTAAGGAATTTTTGATGCTTGTTAATTTAGGGCTTGGGGGTATTCCAATAAAAATGCCCTCAATTATTGATGCCCAGACCTGGGGGGATTTTTATGCTGACCAGCTATTAGCAGAGGAGGTGGATAGATGATCGATAGAGTGGGAGTCACTATCCTATTGGCCCCCAGTGGATACATCAGAGGTGATGGAGCTCTTGAACTCATTTAAGAACAGGAAGACTCCGGGTTGGGATCTCATTTCTATTGACTTTTTGAAATTATTTAGTACCTGGTGGGCTCCGTTGCTTTCTGTTTTGTTCATTGCAATCAATAGCTCTGGCTGTATTCCCACCTCATGGAGACTCGCGGTGGTTATTCCTATTTATAAGAAAGGACCCCATTTGGATCCTGCCAATTATAGGCCATTAGCCTACTTAGCCCTGTCAGCAAGACTTATGCTAAATTTCTACTGGAAAAGTTCAACTCTTGGATAGAAGAACATAATATAATTCACCCTGAGCAGGCAGGCTTCCAAAAGGGTAGATCAATTACAGAGCATTGTTTAATACTGTCTCATTTAATTAACAAGTATATGGCCTCCAACGGCCATTTCTTTGCAGCCTTTTTATACTTAAAATCAGCTTTCGACTATGTTAACAGGAAATTACTTTGGGTTAAGCTAGGGAAGACTTCAATGGACAGGAGACTGCTTGCATTGATCCAGACCTTATACATGGACTCCAAGTTGGTAATTAAATTAGATCATGGTGGTGTAGTGTCTGAGGAGGTTGATGCCCCTTCAGGGGTGAGACAGGGTTGTGTGTTAGCGCCCGCCTTTTTCAATGTATTCATCAATGATATTATTCCCCTTATGGCTCAACCCCAGTTCTTCCCCTCGAAGTTGGCCTCACACCACATTGGCTGTCTCTTATACACTGATGACTTAGTCTTGCTTTCCCAAACCCGCATTGGCCAGAAAAGACAATTGGCGGATTAGCCACACATCTTAATGTGTGGCTAATCGCCTAAAGTTTAACTATTCTAAGTCCAAAGTTATGGTTTTTAGTACTAAGTCTTGGCCCAAAAAGGTACATAGATGGGACCTAGATGGCCACATCCTCGGAGAGGTCAATTAAAAAAAATATTTAGGCCTATACTTCCACCACACTGGTTCCTGGAAGGAACACCGCAAGAGATCTGCTGCAGTAGTAAGGAGCTCAGCTTCTGCCATACTCAGATTTTTTGCAGGTTTGGGAAGATCAGAGTATGGATTAGCTTTAGATGTTTTCAATAGTAAAGTTTCGTCTAAATTTTTGTTTGGTGCTGAGATTTGCCCCCCCCCCGCCAAATATCGATATAGACATTATTCAATCCAAGTTCCTTCAAGCTCTAGTTTGCACCCCCAAAGGTACCCTGAGTGCTGCAGTGCGGATGGAACTTGGGCAAAGGAGTTGGTACTATTTGGCTTGGATGCGTACACTTAAATTCTGGAACAGAATTACCAGATTACCTGGTGCTGGACTGGCAATATTTTTAGCAGCAGATAAACATAAGAGCCAATGGCATTATAAGGTAGAAGCCCACCTGAATGGGTTAGGTCTTCCAAAAGATTACTTATTAGGGAAAAGACCTCAAGCTGCCAGGGCTGAACTCTAACAGAGATGGTCAGATATAAATTCACAGGAGGATTTAGCTAGAATTAGAGCTTCCCCCTAAATAGGTGACTATCTGTCATGCACCCCGAGGGGGTTGTGTATTGCAAATTATTTCTCTCTTCCTTACTCTTCAAGAGGGAAAAGGCTTTATTTGACTGCGAGATTCAATGCACTCCCCACCATGCTATTGGAGGGTCGGTATAAAGGGTTGCCATTTTCCCAGCATTTATGTCCATTTGATTGTGTGGAAGTGGAAACCACATCTCATGTTCTGCTAAGATGTCATCTTTACGATGATATAAGGGCCAAATTTCTCATCTCCTTCTTGGGGAAGTTTCCGGGTAGGTCGGATTCCCTTTTACTCCAGCTAGCTTTGTCTGATCAGGCTAATGGTGACACCTTGAATGTTATTAGATTTCTCACACAGGCTATGACTCTCAGGCAGGCTTTCCTTAGCTACAGATGAGATTACCCATGGGTGAAGGATCATGACACTGATATTTATTTGTATCCATATTCATTTATTACATTTATATTCAATGATAGTTTTATTTCTATTCATCTTTTCATTCCAAGTTGGAGATGGATCGAGAAATTAAGGTATTGAGGGTTAAGTAATTGCTTGGGGTTGCATCCTACATGGTTTTTTTAATAGGGAATTTGCCTCCTCCAATTGTTTTTTAAAAAAAATCGAATTCTAATATACTTCAATGGATCCTTGAAACGATATATGTTTTCCTTATTCACTTTTAAGGTTGTACATTGTTTTGTTTGTTTGTTTATTAATAGTATGCAATGACCTTGGTCACGCTTAATAAATTATTATCTATCTATCTTATGCTCAAAATATTCCATTTACAAGATTAAAACAATTGCTCTGCAATGTTTCCAAATTGAAAAGTTTCAGTAAAAGCTGGAGAAAGGTGTAGTTTGTTGTTTTTTTTAAATGAACTAAAACCAGGAAGTGTTTTAAAAAGAAATGTTTTAACTACTTACACGATCTCATTCATAACATCATACAACAGACTAAAATGTTTTTCATGCATCATCTAAAAACACACTCAGAGGTTACATTCCTAGACCAACTTGACTAAAAGTCATCTATGGACCTATTCTCTACTACTGGAATGTATCCAATCATTGTTTAAACTACTGGCCTTCAAAACATCCTCTGGCAAAAACTTCCAGAAGTATGTTGAGTGAAATAGTATTTCTTTTTATTTGTTTTAAATTTGCTGCAAGTTAATTTCACTATGTTTCTATGAAGCTACGGGCTCTTATGTAAAGAATGCCAATTATATTCTGTGGCATTATGGGGCTCTGAAGAGAGGTATGTCCCCTATGTTCAATGCAGCTGTGGAGCTCTGATAAAAGGATGCCCAATTATGATCTGAATTCCCAACCTTATTGTTTATCTCCATTAACCCATGGCTTCTCATAACGTTTGTGAACAGCTCTATCTTGAGGCAAAAGAACCTCTACTATAAGAACTTCCAAGGTCTCCCTTGCAGATGGAAATCACTGAGGACATGGAAAGAAGAAACCAGTTTGGTGTGACTGAGTTCATACTCCTGGAATTCTCTGACTACCTAAAGCACCTCCTCTTTGCTTTGGCACTGCTCATCTACCTGTCCACCCTGGCAGGGAACCTTGCCATCATTACTTTGATAAGGATGGATGGGCATCTCTGCATGACCATATAATTTATGCCGAGAAACCTCTTCTTCACTGAGATTTACTACACAAACTCCACATCCCCAAAGATGCTCTTTAGCCTCCTGTCAGGGGGACAAGACCAACCATCGCCTTCACTGGCTGTGTGCGACAGATGTACTTTTTCATCACCATCATCAGGACCATCAAGTATGTCCTTCTCTCAACCATGAGGTAAAACTGTTATGCTGCCATCTGCCCCCTACTGATGACCAGTGTGCATGTGGTTGGTGGTTATTTCCTGGATTTTTGACCTCCTCAACTCCATCATCAACATGGCCTTGTTCTTCTCCCTGGCATTTTGATGTTCCAACATGATAGACCACTTCTTCTGTGATGTTCCCAAAATGACATTCAAATGGGTCGCGGTGTGGAGAGTGGCGGATGGGTGTGTGCCGCAGTGGGTATGTGATGGGGGCACACACCCATCTCCCCAATCTCAGTGCACAGAACCATTGCCATTTTGGCCAATGGCTCAGTGTGTGAGCGATGGGTGGAGATGGGTGGAATGCGGGAGTGTGCATGCACCCCCATCAGCCTGCCATGACAGTCACACCGACGTCCCTCACCCATGCCCCCCAGGGCACACACCCATCCCTCCCCACACCACGGCCCATTTGAAAAGGGTCATATTTGAAAACTACTATGATGCTCCTCCCTTGAAAACTACTATGATTCTCCAGGGAGGAGTATCCCTTAGCCTAATTCTCATTACAAAGCTAAGCATGCATTTCAGCCTTAACTCATATGGCTTATCTTCTAGTCCCTTTGTCATCATACGGTGGTCATCTAGACTTGGGGTGGGCAACAAGCTTAAAAGCTTTGCATGCTGCAGGTTTGGGGGTAGGAGCTTAAGGAATATGTTCACAATGAGGGATGGAAAGGAAGGGTTTTCTGTGCCATTGACCCATCCCTCATCTCATCCTGGGTGAAATGGGCCTATCTGAAAAGATGCTACCAAAAAAGATGGTAAACATTTGGTCACCACTGTCACAGAAGATAGATGAAGAGGGAATAGGCTTAAACTGCAGCAACGGAGATTCTGGTCAGATATTAGAAAAAGCTTCCTAACTGTGAGACCTGTTGGGCAATGGAATAAGTTGCTCAGGGAACGTCTGGAGTCTGCCTCCTTGGATGTTTTCAAAACCCAGTTGGTCAGGAATCTCTCTGTGATGCTGCAGGTAGAGGATATCCTGCCTGGAAGCAGAGGTTGAACCCCGCCCTACCCCCAGGAAGGATACTTATACCTATAGCATCCCTGGCAGAGGCTTGTCCTGTCTTTTCTTCAAAACCTCCAGGGAAGGATATTTCACAAACTCAGTCTCTTGGAAGCTTGTTCTACTGCTGACCTGTTCTAGCAGGATTTTCTAGCCCCCAGTGTTTAATCTAAATTCTGAACCTAATTCCCTGCAAATTTAAGCCCATTGTCTCTTGTCCTCTCCTCTGTGGAAATGGAGGACAGATACTCTCCATCTTTGTTAGTCCATTTCTTTGAAATATTTGAAAACAGTCACCTCTCTAATTGTAACCAGGCTGGACAACAAGAGAATTCCCCCCATGCACTTAGAAGGGGGTGGGGTGGGTCTGTGCCCACCTGCCCAGAACAGGGATTTGGGCATGGGAGGGGCGAGGGCCCCTCGTCTCTCCCCTGCTCTATAGGCACGGTCCTGTGGTCCAATGAGGAGGGAGGAGGGCACCTGGGGGCCGGGGGATGAGGCAGGTATATACCTGGACTGGCCAGGTGCCTCTTCCTCTCTCCCCATTTCTGCTGGGCCACAACCAGGAGCTATTCTTCGCCACATGCATTTAGTTCTTACCTGGACACTGCGGAGGTGAGTGGTACCGCATGCTCCTTGCCCCACAGCTGCTCTAGAGTGCCGCCGCATGTTTCAGGGCGGCGGTGCTTTTGAATTTGGGAATGCAAGCTGCCCACAGCTCCTAAGCGCCATCTCCTGCTTCAGCGCGGTGGTGCTTTTGATTTTGGGAAAGGGGGGGGAACAGCTCCTGAATGCTGCTGCATGCTTCATCAGGGCTATGCTTTTGAATTTGGGAATGGGGGGCGGGGGCACAGCTCTTAAACGCTGCCGTTGGCTTTAGTGCTGTCATGCTATGCATCCTCTGGGGGGGCCCACAGCTCTGGAGCGCCGCCGCCTGCTTCAGTGCAGCAGAACTTTTGAATTTTTGAAATGTGGGGGGCACAGCTCCTCAGGTCTGGAGGGCTACTGCCTGCGTCAGTGCAGCAGCACTTTGAATTTTGGGCAAGGGGGGGGCACTTCCAAGCATGGCTGCTTCAGCACTCCTAATCAATTAAAGGGGGCATGTGGGGCCCACAGCTGCTGAGGAACATTAAAAGGGGGCCGGGTAGGGCCCTCAGCTGATATGCACTGCTGTCACATGCTCCAGTGCAGCGGTGCTCAATAAGAGAATTAAATGACATGGTGGGGCCCACGGTTTCCACCGCATGCACAGCGGCATTCTCAAGGACACTTGAAAGGGCCAGGTGGGGGGCCCCATAGTTGTAGGTTGCCTCTGCTGCCACCCCACCCCCTTTTTTATAGGCCCTTGTTCATATATATATATACAGGAAAGCATTAGTGTTAATACATAAGAACTGCTGAGTTATCAATCAATCAATCAATCAATCAATCAATCAATCAATCAATCAATCAATCAATCAA
>QEPC01001840.1:1117280-1133811 GCA_003113815.1 Sphenodon punctatus
ACTTAGCTTTCAGGCAAGGGGCCAGTCTCCACAGACACACAAGCTCTGTTCACCGGCACAGAGCTCAGCAAACTGCCAGCTTATAAAGGTCTAGCCCTGCCCCCTGCACGCGCCTGCAGGCGCTCAGATCGACGAGGAGGGGGGCATGGTCTCATTGCGTGCTCCACAGGCCCCTGCTGAGGTGCGGCTTGCAAAGGGGGCGGAGCCACAGGTGGCGTCGGCACGATGCTTGGCTGTAGCTGGGGCTGCGGCCCCAGCGGGACGGGGCTTCCATGCCGCGGAGTGCATCGGGGTGTGGGGAGGCGAACCCGACTGCTGACAGCATCGTGGATAATTTTCCAGTGGGACTAGTCATATGACTATGTCTTGTTTTTAACTGAATTTTCTTTTTACTCTATGACTTGCTGGTCCAATGGCTCATACATGATCCAATCGTGGTGGCTGGGGTGGTCAGGTTCGGCAGACCTCAAAGGCCCCATCCTCTAGTTCAAGGAGGGGTCATAACCAGTTGGGGGCCACGGCCGCCCCTACTCCAATCGAGGACCAGGAGCAGCTAGACAGCGCTCTTTGGTTCTCCATGCGGGACGTAACTAGGATCATAGCCACCGCATTGGAGACTGTGCATGCAGGGCAGTCTGTCAAGGTTGCTGCAGTTCCTCTGCTTCCCAAACGCTCCCAGGTGTGGGCCCAAGGGGGGGGCATGTCTCGGGCCCCAGGCAAGTGGGGAGCAAGGCTGAATTACCAGTGGATGATGTCAGAATCAGTGCGGAAGGGGCACAGTCAGCTATGTCGGACACGCCTGGATCGAGTGGCATACAGCCGGCTCTCACGGACCAAGGTGAGGGGTCCACGGGTCGTGCAGTTACCAATATTGTTGGCTCCATGGGCCCGGGGGTTGGGGGCCAAATTTCTGGTGCTAGCACAGCTACTGGGCCCAATCTGGTGGCTGATGGCCTAGCTGCACAATGGTACTGGGAGAAATCTGCAATGCTGGCTTTGGATGCCACTACCACAATCCCTGTGTGGGATACAACTGGGGCTGGCTTGGAAATGCAGGCCAGTTATGGGTGGCTGGGTTTTATCCCAGGCTTACATACCTATGCCATCCCAATCTCCTTGCCAGTAGGGATGTGCAAACGCGGTTCAGCCGTTCGGTGTTCAGCCTGAATTCGGCCCCTTCAGAAGGCCGAATTGAACGGTCAAACCGAACGCAGAAGCAGCCGAACAGATTGGTTGCGTTCAGGTGGGTTTGGCGGTGTTCGAGTGGGAAAAACATGACTGGCAGGCCTGGAGGGAGGGGGGGCAGCTGAGGAGCAGACTTCCTGGCACCAGGGGTGGAGAGGCTTCGAGCAGCAGCCAGCCTGGCCAATCACCATCCCTCTTTTCCTCAGACCACTGGCTTCACAGTCTGCGATTGGCATGGGACTAGGCTGCACAGAGCCAATGGGGCTTGTGGTAAGGCGGGCGCAGCAAGTAACAAAACTCATTGCCCTCCCCACTTCTAATTTCTTCTGAGCTAGTCACTGTTCCTGTCAGCAGGCATTTTCAGAAGTCTCCTTCTCCAAGCAGTTTGTGTTCCTAATTCATTGCCATCCTCCTCCTATTTCACCCATTTCTACACATTTACCTCCATAGTTTAATTTATTTAGATTAGATTAGATAGATTTAAGTGTTATTTTTATTTTTTACCCCTCCCTGTGTTCTTTCTCCCTACCCTCCATTGAATCCTTCCCTCCTCCCACTATATATTCCATCCCTCATTCCCTTCCCCTGTTTTTGGATTTATTTAGAGTAGGATTAGATTGATTTAGGTTTCATTTCAGTTTTGTACCCCTCCCAGTGTTGTTTGTTGTGAGNAGTTTAATTTATTTAGATTAGATTAGATAGATTTAAGTGTTATTTTTATTTTTTACCCCTCCCTGTGTTCTTTCTCCCTACCCTCCATTGAATCCTTCCCTCCTCCCACTATATATTCCATCCCTCATTCCCTTCCCCTGTTTTTGGATTTATTTAGAGTAGGATTAGATTGATTTAGGTTTCATTTCAGTTTTGTACCCCTCCCTGGGTTGTTTTTTGTGAGCTGTCTATGTTTCTCCCCTGCATCCCTCTCTCTCTCTCTCTCTCTCTCTCTCATAGGGCTCCATCGCCACAGGGTACCCCCACGCTCCGTGCCCACCCCAGAATCCCCTTCGGCACCTTCCCTCCAGCGGGTTGTGGCAGATCCACTGTCAGAACAGGTTAGCACAGGGTGCACACTCTCAGAGGCAGCACTCATGCCAGCAGCTGCACTCCCCCCTAAGGATACAGGGGTGGAACTTGGGACCCTGCGGCTCTCAGCCCGCCTGCAGGGGAAGCCTCCAGCTGCAGGCACTGAATGAATAGGCTATTTAAACCAGCACTTCCTTTTACACAGCGCTGGTGATCAGGTTCTCTGGTTTGGAATGGCCCCGTCGTGTGGAAAAGCTAAGTGCTTACATTCTGCTGGTTGTTTATTGTGAGTGAAGTATGTGGTTTGTTGTGAGCTTTGTGTATAACCTGTCTGCAGCGACGTAGTGGCTTGCCCCTCCTTTGTTTCCCTGTTTCCTGTCATTGTGAGTGAGTGCAAGGGTGAGTGCAAGGGTGAGAGTGTGGCCCCTTCCTTCCCTGGGCCTCTGTTCCCCTCTGTGTGGTATAAGGCCCGTCACCTCCTTGCCCCCTGGACCCTGGATCCTTCTTCCCCTCACTATTTGGGACACCGTGCCGTCCTCCCCAGAATGTTCCCTGGAGTGCTTGCAGGGGATTGAGAGTGGCAGGCAGCCACAGGACTCCTGTAACCCCATGCCTGATGATGATAGGGGTCTGATTTCCTTGTGCTTCCCACACCCGGAAGGGCCCACTTAATATCCTGAAGGGCATTTTGACCCAGAGGGCCTTCTTGGGGAATGAGGAGTGTCTGGTGTGGTGGAGTGTGGTGCATGCCCTGGCCTCTTCCCCCTTCCCCCACAACACTATCTATCTATCTATCGATCAGGATAGATAGATGATAGATATATATAGATATTAGATAGTTACTATAGATAGATAGTTGTAGGAGTTAGCTTAGTTATAGAGATAGTGTGTAGTGATTCAGTTTTAATATTTTATAGTGTGTTTGTAGGACTAGGCCTTTGTAGATATAAGAGTCCATTTAGTTCCATAGATTTTAGAATAGTTAATAGCAGTTACTAGAGTTAGTGTTGATATATATATAATATTAGATTAAAAATTCAAATAAATAAATAAATAAATATATAAAATAAATATATATATAAAATTTCCAAGTGCATTCTTTGGGTTGGGTTGGAATACATGGAGAAGGGAAGCAGAAGAGTCCAGTTTGCTGCCCATAAGGCAGGCAATGGGGCATGTGGCAGAGGTGGTAGGGGCCATGCTGTGGAATGGCAGCAGGCAGCAGCCCGAGCCCATCACCATGCCCCAAACTCCACAGGCCTGATTTTGGGTGACAGGCTTCTGAGGCTCCCAGCAGTGGCACTAGAGGCCAGGGGGTGGTTTGGCGATGCCTCCTACCAGCATCCTCCACTGCCACGCAGGACACTGGAAGGCCTGCAGTTCAGGAGGTTGCGGCTGTCTACTGCGGCTGCAGAAGTAGGTGTAGGTGCTTCAGGGTCAGGGTCAGAAGTTCACCATGGGCCACCATTATCCCCCATTAATGAGGCGATCCCCAGCAGTCCAGGGCTGGTGGATCCCACCAGCCCTGCTAGAGGCAGGGCCTGATCCCCAAGCAATGGCAGCAGGGAGAGGAGGAGCACAGCATCATCATCATCAGCAGCAGCAGCTATAGGGGGCACAGGGAGAGTGGCAGCAGCATGGTGGGCAGTCCATCAGCCTCAGTGTCCCAGTACTCCCCTTCGCGGGACATCACTATGATTGGGGACAGCAAGGCAGACACTAGTCCCACGGAGGAGATGTCTGGATCTGAGGCGATGGCTGTCCCTCTGAGAGCTGTGTCGCCACCATGTTCTGCCCCTTCCAGCAGTGCTGGCAGCTGTGTATCACCCGGTGTGGGCCAGAAGGCAGGAGGGGGCAAAGAATCATCCATCTGGGTGCATTTTAAGTAGGGATGGGCGAACAGAACGGAGTTCAGAAATTCGGTTCGGTTTGGTTTGGTTTGAAATTCGACTTCGGAAATTCGGTTCGGTTCAGTTCGGTTTGAAATTCGAGTTCAGTTTGGAAGTTCGGTTCGGTCGACCAACCAGACCGAGTTCGGTTGAATTCCGAACTTCTGAACCAAGTTCGGCCATTCAAAACCAGTTTTTTTGGTGTGTGTTGCCACTAGGGATGGGAGAACAGAACAGAGTTCGGAAATTCAGTTCAGTTTGAAATTCGAGTTCGGTTCAGAAGTTCCGTTTGGTTGACCGAACAGACCGAATTTGGTCCGAACTCCGAACTTCCGAACCGCATTCGCCCATCCCTAATTTTAAGTTGGTGCGGGCGGATGATCCCAGGGAGATGCAGTGCACTTTATGCCAGTAGGTGGTGAAGCGTGGACAGGTGCTCACCAACCTTGGCACAACTGCCATGGTGAGGCACCCTAAAGGATGCCATAACGCTGTGCTGCTAAGTGGGCAGGAAGGGGCAGTGGACACCAGCGAGTTCCCAACTGCAGCAACCAGTTGTCCACCTCCATCAGTGGGCATTGGGCAAGAATCCTGCTCAAACAGCTGCGTCTAGTAGCAGGAGCAGTATTGCTGCTAGGGAGGAGCAGCAGCAGAAGCAGCAGAAGCAGTGTCAGTGCACCATGGAGGAGTTGGGGTGGGGGCAGCTTCCAAGTCCATTGGCAGCTGCAAGACATGGAGGGCGACATGGCTTTCAAGTTACATGCATGTTGGGGGAAATGGATGGGCAGTCCTTTTTGGTGGTCGGGGACAAGGGGTTTAGTTGCCTGATTGGCTTCCTGACCCCCCAGTTTAAGCTGCTGTCGCACACTACTCTGAGTTGGCAGGTAGACGCGAGATCAGTTGTCAATAAGTCATCTACCATCCAGGAGTTAATCCCGGAGTGGGACGCTGACCTCGTGTGTATTACAGAGACCTGGCTGAACAATGAATCCGGTCCTATTCTGGACGACCTTGTTCTAGCTGGGTTCTCTGTGTAGCATCCGCCTTGGCTGGAGGGATGGGGGGGAGGGGAGAAGGTGTACCCATTGTTATCACGGATGCATTGTCTATTAGGAGGTATTCGGTGCAGGCTCCACCAGGTGTTGAGTGTCTCCATCTTGTGTTGGATTTGGCTGAGGACAGATTAGGGGTGCTGCTGGTGTACCATGCACCCAACTGCCTGGTGGCATCCCTACATGCTCTTGCTGATCTGGTGTCAGACATGATCCTCTGGACCTCTGGATTAGTGGTCCTGGGGGATTTTAACATCCACACCGACACTGATCTTGGAGGAGTGAGGCATGAGTTCATGGCCTCCATGACAACCATGGGCCTGTCCCAAGTCATCTGTGGCCCCACACATGAGGAGGGACATACACTGGATTTGGTTTTCTACACCGGCATTGAGGCGGGGGGTCAGCTAGTAGTTGGTAGGAGGGTGGAGCCTTTGTCATGGTCTGACCATTACCTCCTTAAGGTATGAATCCTGGAGTGTGTGAGCCCCCAACAGAGTGCAGGACCTATTAGATCAGTTCGCCCCCAGAGACTTATGGACCCAAATTGGTTCTGGAATGCTCTCGGGGAGCTTCCCCTGGACCTTGACACCCGCTCTGTCAATGATCTCGTAGCCTTCTGGAACACCTTGTTGGCCAAGACCATTGACAGAGTGGCTCCCAGGCATCTGCTGCCCTCCCGAGTCTCCCGCAGGTCTCCTTTATTTACTGAGGGCCTGCGGTGTTTGAAGCAGGAGAGTAGGCGGTTAGAGCGATGGTGGTGCTGGACTCGCGATAAGTATAATCGATCGCAGCATAAGAGCAGTTTAAAGGCCTATGCTGTGGCGATGCAGGAAGCAAAGAAGCAGTTCTTTGCTGCCCTCCTTGCATCTGCAAAGTCATGTGCAGCGGAGCTTTTCTGGGTGGTGAAAGGTTTGGTCAGTCCTGCCTGCCTCCACCTGGACCTGGAGCAATCCAGTGAACTCTGTGACCAGTTTATTGAGTACTTTGTAGATAAAATCACTCCCATCCACCATGATTTCGGTACCACAGTTACTGCAGAGGATCATCTTGGGGCTATGGATGCCCTGTCCTGTCCTGTTTTGTGGGATCGGTTTCAGATGGTATCACCTGCTGATGTGGAGTCCTTGTTGGGATCTGTTCATGCCACTACTTGTGAACAAGATCCTTGCCCATCCTGGTTGGTGAAAGCCAGCCAGGAGAAGTTATGGCCGTTGCTGGCTGGGGTGGTTAGTGCCTCCCTTTGGGAGGACAGGGTGCCTGAATGTCTTAAAGAGGTTGTATTTAGGCCCCTGCTCAAGAAACCATCTCTTGATGCTGATGCTCCTGTCAGTTATCGGCCGATCTCTAGGTTATTGAACAGGCTGTGGCATGGCAGCTCCAGGAACATCTGGACCGCACCAATTTCCTTGACCCATTTCAGTCTGATTTTCGGCCTGGGTATGGTACGGAGACTGCATTGGTGGCCTTGTTCAGTGATCTCCGTCTGGCATTGGACCAAGGTCATCAGACCCTACTGGTCCTGCTAAACCTTTCGGCTGCATTTGACACAGTCAACCATGAGGTGTTGGTGACTTGCTTGCAGGACCATGCCAGGATTGCCAGAATGGACTTGGACTGGTTTTGTTCATTCCTGGCCGGGAGAACTCACCGGGTGGTCTTGGGGGAGTGTACGTCTTTCCCCTGGGACCTCACATGTGGAGTCCCACAGGGTGCCATTTTGTCCCCCCTCTTGTTTAATATCTATATCTAGCTGTTAGGCAAGATCGTGAGAGGGTTTCAGGGCATGCAGTGTCATCAGTATGCTGATGACACTGAGCTCTACCTCTCTTTTTCCATTGATCCAGGCCATGCAGTCTCCCTATTTTCCCAGTGCCTGTCAGCTGTGGGGGCTTGAATGAAGTTGAGTCATCTACAATTGAACCCTGACAAGACTGAGGTGATTTGGTGGGCGAGGGCTTGGGGGGCCTGGGGGTGGTTGAATCTCCTCTTGTTGCGGTGGTTCGCCCTCCCATGGTCTCTCAAGTGTGGAGTCTTGGTCTGCTCCTCGATTCACGGCTCAGCTTGGAATCTCAGGTTGTGTCTATGCCGGGGAGTGCTTTTCAGCAGTTACAGCTTTTCCAGTGGCTTCGGCCATAGCTGCTTGCAGGAGGGGCAGGGTATAAATGTATTAAAATATAAATAAATAAATAAATAAATATCTCTCAGACTCTGACCTCGCCACTATCATCCATGCCTTCATCACCTCAAGGCTGGATTACTACAATGCACTCTACGTGGGGCTGCCCGAGAAGTTGGTCTGGAGGCTGCAGCTGGTGCAGAATGCCGCGTACCATCTCCTTACGGGGGCAGGCCGCAGGGAACACATGACACCTCTGCTCCCGGCTCTGCACTGGCTACCTATAAAGCACTGGGCTAAGTTCAAGGTGCTGGCTCTAATCTTTAAAGCCCTTCACGGCCTGGGCCTCACTTATCTGTGGGACCGCCTCGTGCCCCATGTGCCTGTGTGCCCTTTGAGATCGTCCAGGGGAGCCTTTTGGAGGTTCCCCGGATGAGGTGGGTGGCCACTGATGTTAGATCTTTTTTGGTGGCTACCCCTGTACTGTGGAGTGGAATTCGCTCCCAGAGGAGGCTCAGTTGGCCTCCACTCTCCTGTCATTTTGATGTTTATGAAAGACCTGGCTGTTCTGCCAGACTTTGGGCGAGGGGTAGGGGTAGGGTGCATGGGATTAGGGGTGGGTGGGTTGTTTTTCCCTCCATATAAGAAATTATTAACTTTTTAAATTGTTTTATTGATTTATTATTTTATCTTGTTCGTCGCCCCAGGCTGCCATATATCAAGCGGCTTCTCAAGCAGAAAGCCGCCTTGCATCAGGTGCAACTGTTGACGGACAGTGGGGCACCTCTAAGGTACAATGGGGTGGAATGGGAGATTCTGGTGCACACAGTCTTGGTTTTGAGAACGTTCCTGGCCGTGACAGAGAGCATCAGCTCCTCCATGACCACCATCAGCCAGGTGACCCTTCTGGTCCAGAGTCTCCTCAGGAGGCTTGAGGAAATTCTTCAGGGGCAGGATTGTGGCCCTCAGGGCAGGAAGCTGGCCAATGAGGTGGTTTCCCTGGTGAGGCAGCTGAAGGCAAGGCTGAAGGTGCATTTCGATGAGCTCCTGCATTGGGCGGAATATGTGTTGGCAACCATGCTGGAACCCAGAGTCAAGGGAAGCATGGCACACCCGACAGTGCTCTATGGGCACTGGAAGGGTGAGCTTGTGGAGAGGGTCCAGCAGGCAGAGCAGGCTCTGGAGAGTGCATGGCAGAAGCAGCAGCAGCAGGACACCCCTGGGGATGGTGGGAGTGAGAGCAGCCACCCCTTTCAGTCGGCTGGGTCTATCCCTGACCCCAGCCCTAGCGGCAGCAGCACCAGCAGCAGGCTGAGCAGCAGCAACATCCCATTGTCAGCAGCATCAGCTCCTATGTGCAGGTCACTCTGGGGAGCATGGGATTGTGCACAGCAGGGCAAACAGTGTGGCTGAGGGCAGTGGTGGAGGTGGTGCCCAGGCAGAGTTACCTGAGGAAGTACAACGGCACCTCAGCAGCAGTGGAGACCTACCTGGAGCCATGCATAGAACCAAGCAGTGATCCCTTGGCCTACTGGACTGGCAAGACCAATGTGTGGCCGGCTCTGTCCAAAGTGGCCAAGGGTCTCTTGTCCTGCCCACCAACCAGTGTCCCCAGCGAGCGGGTGTTCTCCATGGTAGGGGACATTTGCTCAAGACTGGGGGCCAAGTTGGTGGAGCAGTTTATTTTTATAAAGATGAACCTTCCACTTCCGGGAATCCCTGATCTGCCCCTGGACATGGATTGATGGTTCAGTGGCACATGCCATCCCATGCCAGGGGCAGTCTTGGGAAGGGGCTCCCCCTCAATCTGGGCTACTGCTGCTGTGCTGAGGTGCTGTCCCTCCCTCCCAATGCCCGATGCCCCCCCTACTCTCTCATATTAGATGGCCTTGGCCACCTTATCTGACTGACCTCATGACACAGGGTGGCATTGTGAAGCTGTAAGCCTGCCAGCCGGCCTCTGACTAGATGATCTTGGCCCACCTATGTGACTGGTTATCTCTCTCTTGTGCTGCACAGTCTTTGCCAGCCTATCTGAGTGCCCTGCCAAGGTCCCAGCCTGCCCTCCCTACTGCCTCTCATGTCATGCTGGCTGTCTGCCCGACCAGGTTGCAAAGCTCGAACCCTGCCTCAGTCTGCCTGACTTCTGCTCATGCCACGCTGCCTGTCTTCCCGCCCAGGTTGCAAAGCTCGAACCATGCCCCAGCCTGCCTTCTGCTCATGCCACGCTGCCTGTCTGCCCGCCCAGGTTACCAAGCTCGAACCAAACCTCTATCTTCCTGACTTCTGCTCATGCTACGCTGCCTGTCTGCCTGACCAGGTTGCAAAGCTTGAGCCCTGACTCAGTCTGCCTGCCTTTTGCTCATACTATGCTATCTGTCTGCCCACTGAGTTTGCAAAGCTCAAACTCTGCCCCAGCCTGCCTTCTGCACATGCCAAGCTGCCTGTCTGCCTGCCCAGGTTGCAAAGCTCGAACTGTGCCTCAGTCTGCCTGCTTTCTGCTCATGTCACGCTGTCTGTCTGCCTGACCAGGTTGCAAAGCTTGAACCCTGCCTCAGTCTGCCTGCCTTCTACTCATGCTATGCTGCCTGTCTGCCTGCTCAGGCTGCAAAGCTTGAACCCCACCTCAGGCTGCCTACCTTCTGCTCATGCCACGCTGCCTGTCTGCCCGTCCAGGTTGCAAAGTTAGAACCCTGTCCCAGTCTGCCTTCTGCTCATTCCACGTTGCCTGTCTGCCCACCCAGGTTGCAAAGCTCAAACCGTGCCTCAGTCTGCCTGCTTTCTGCTCATGCCATGCTGCCTGTCTGCCTGACCAGGTTGCAAATCTCAAACCCACCTCAGTCTGCCTGCCTTCTGCTCATGCCATGCTGCCTGTCTGGCCGTCCAAGTTGCAAAGTTCGAACCGTGTCCCAGCCTGCCTTCTGCTCATGCCATGCTGCCTGTCTTCCCACCCAGGTTGCCAAGCTCAAAGCCTGCCTCAGTCTGTCTTACGATGCTCATGCCACNGGGAGCCTTTTGGAGGTTCCCCGGATGAGGTGGGTGGCCACTGATGTTAGATCTTTTTTGGTGGCTACCCCTGTACTGTGGAGTGGAATTCGCTCCCAGAGGAGGCTCAGTTGGCCTCCACTCTCCTGTCATTTTGATGTTTATGAAAGACCTGGCTGTTCTGCCAGACTTTGGGCGAGGGGTAGGGGTAGGGTGCATGGGATTAGGGGTGGGTGGGTTGTTTTTCCCTCCATATAAGAAATTATTAACTTTTTAAATTGTTTTATTGATTTATTATTTTATCTTGTTCGTCGCCCCAGGCTGCCATATATCAAGCGGCTTCTCAAGCAGAAAGCCGCCTTGCATCAGGTGCAACTGTTGACGGACAGTGGGGCACCTCTAAGGTACAATGGGGTGGAATGGGAGATTCTGGTGCACACAGTCTTGGTTTTGAGAACGTTCCTGGCCGTGACAGAGAGCATCAGCTCCTCCATGACCACCATCAGCCAGGTGACCCTTCTGGTCCAGAGTCTCCTCAGGAGGCTTGAGGAAATTCTTCAGGGGCAGGATTGTGGCCCTCAGGGCAGGAAGCTGGCCAATGAGGTGGTTTCCCTGGTGAGGCAGCTGAAGGCAAGGCTGAAGGTGCATTTCGATGAGCTCCTGCATTGGGCGGAATATGTGTTGGCAACCATGCTGGAACCCAGAGTCAAGGGAAGCATGGCACACCCGACAGTGCTCTATGGGCACTGGAAGGGTGAGCTTGTGGAGAGGGTCCAGCAGGCAGAGCAGGCTCTGGAGAGTGCATGGCAGAAGCAGCAGCAGCAGGACACCCCTGGGGATGGTGGGAGTGAGAGCAGCCACCCCTTTCAGTCGGCTGGGTCTATCCCTGACCCCAGCCCTAGCGGCAGCAGCACCAGCAGCAGGCTGAGCAGCAGCAACATCCCATTGTCAGCAGCATCAGCTCCTATGTGCAGGTCACTCTGGGGAGCATGGGATTGTGCACAGCAGGGCAAACAGTGTGGCTGAGGGCAGTGGTGGAGGTGGTGCCCAGGCAGAGTTACCTGAGGAAGTACAACGGCACCTCAGCAGCAGTGGAGACCTACCTGGAGCCATGCATAGAACCAAGCAGTGATCCCTTGGCCTACTGGACTGGCAAGACCAATGTGTGGCCGGCTCTGTCCAAAGTGGCCAAGGGTCTCTTGTCCTGCCCACCAACCAGTGTCCCCAGCGAGCGGGTGTTCTCCATGGTAGGGGACATTTGCTCAAGACTGGGGGCCAAGTTGGTGGAGCAGTTTATTTTTATAAAGATGAACCTTCCACTTCCGGGAATCCCTGATCTGCCCCTGGACATGGATTGATGGTTCAGTGGCACATGCCATCCCATGCCAGGGGCAGTCTTGGGAAGGGGCTCCCCCTCAATCTGGGCTACTGCTGCTGTGCTGAGGTGCTGTCCCTCCCTCCCAATGCCCGATGCCCCCCCTACTCTCTCATATTAGATGGCCTTGGCCACCTTATCTGACTGACCTCATGACACAGGGTGGCATTGTGAAGCTGTAAGCCTGCCAGCCGGCCTCTGACTAGATGATCTTGGCCCACCTATGTGACTGGTTATCTCTCTCTTGTGCTGCACAGTCTTTGCCAGCCTATCTGAGTGCCCTGCCAAGGTCCCAGCCTGCCCTCCCTACTGCCTCTCATGTCATGCTGGCTGTCTGCCCGACCAGGTTGCAAAGCTCGAACCCTGCCTCAGTCTGCCTGACTTCTGCTCATGCCACGCTGCCTGTCTTCCCGCCCAGGTTGCAAAGCTCGAACCATGCCCCAGCCTGCCTTCTGCTCATGCCACGCTGCCTGTCTGCCCGCCCAGGTTACCAAGCTCGAACCAAACCTCTGTCTTCCTGACTTCTGCTCATGCTACGCTGCCTGTCTGCCTGACCAGGTTGCAAAGCTTGAGCCCTGACTCAGTCTGCCTGCCTTTTGCTCATACTATGCTATCTGTCTGCCCACTGAGTTTGCAAAGCTCAAACTCTGCCCCAGCCTGCCTTCTGCACATGCCAAGCTGCCTGTCTGCCTGCCCAGGTTGCAAAGCTCGAACTGTGCCTCAGTCTGCCTGCTTTCTGCTCATGTCACGCTGTCTGTCTGCCTGACCAGGTTGCAAAGCTTGAACCCTGCCTCAGTCTGCCTGCCTTCTACTCATGCTATGCTGCCTGTCTGCCTGCTCAGGCTGCAAAGCTTGAACCCCACCTCAGGCTGCCTACCTTCTGCTCATGCCACGCTGCCTGTCTGCCCGTCCAGGTTGCAAAGTTAGAACCCTGTCCCAGTCTGCCTTCTGCTCATTCCACGTTGCCTGTCTGCCCACCCAGGTTGCAAAGCTCAAACCGTGCCTCAGTCTGCCTGCTTTCTGCTCATGCCATGCTGCCTGTCTGCCTGACCAGGTTGCAAATCTCAAACCCACCTCAGTCTGCCTGCCTTCTGCTCATGCCATGCTGCCTGTCTGGCCGTCCAAGTTGCAAAGTTCGAACCGTGTCCCAGCCTGCCTTCTGCTCATGCCATGCTGCCTGTCTTCCCACCCAGGTTGCCAAGCTCAAAGCCTGCCTCAGTCTGTCTTACGATGCTCATGCCACACTGCCTGTCTGTCCACCCTGTGGGCAAAGCTTGAACCCTGCCCCAGCCTGCCTGCCTCTCATGCCAAGGTGCCTGTCTGCCTGCCCTGGAAACCCTGGGTGATGTGCCCCACTGGCCTGGTAATCCTGTTGCTGCTGTCTGCTGGTCCATTGCCCTGGCAAATTCAAATGTGCCCACGCAATCCTGTTGCTTCCATCTTCTGCTGTATGGGAGCTCTTCCCTTGCAAATCCTACCATCCTGGCTCCATGGGTGCTGTGCACAGGCAAATCCTGCTGCTGCCATCTCTGCTGTGCCATGGGTACTGTGCCCTGACAATCCAATGTCTTCTGCTGCTGCCAATGCCGCATCTGCTGTCTGTGACACGGGTTCTATGCCCAGGCAATACAATGTCTGCTGCCAATGCAGCCTCTGCTGTTTGTGCCATGGGTTCGCTTGTCCCAGCAATCCAATGTCTACTGCTGCCAACACCGCCTCTGCTGTGCCACGAGTACTGTGCCCTGGCAATCCATTGTCTGCTGCTGCAATGCTGCCTCTGCTGTGCCATGGGTTCTACTACCCGGCAATCCAATGTCTGTCACTGCTGCCAATACCGCCTCTGCAGTGCCATGGATTCTGAGACCAGGCAATCCAATGTCTGTTACTGGGTGTCCACGTGATTCACCACTGGACAAGGCTTGATGACTTTTCAGTAGAGCTTCTTGAGTTCGGTTGAGTACGACCCAAGTCTGCAACACCTGGCCAAGTTGGGGGTGCCAGCCACCGAGCCCTGCCCAGGCATCTGCCACTTCTCCACCGATGCCAGCCAGCCTGCAATGCCCGGATGAGCAGTGGTGCCAGCCACAGTTACAGTGCCCCAGCAATCCAATTTCTGCTGATACTGTTGGTACTGCATGTCAGCCAATTGCTCCTCAATCTTGTAGACAGCCATAGCTCAGATGAGTGCGATGGCAGGCGGGGTTGACCAATTGGAAGAATACTTTGTTGAGTAGGATACAAGCCTGCAACACCCGGACAAGTAGGGGTGCCAGCCACCAAGCCCTGGCCGGACCTCTGCTGCTGCTCCACCAATACCAGCCAGCCTGCAATGCCCAGACGTGATGATGACTAGAACTGTAGAATCCAGCATAGAGCAAGCAGAAGTGGAGGTCTGCCAGCCTGCAATGCCAGGCCAAGTAGGGGAGCCAGTCATCGAGCCTTGGCCGGGCCTCTACCGCTGCTCCACTGATGCCAGCAAGCCTGCAATGCTCGGCCAAGCAGTCATGCCAGCCACTCCATCCCTAGGATGCACCATCAGGGTTGTGGGGCCTATTTATCAGGCACAGAGGGCTGTGTCAGTACAGCTCATTGTCCGCATATGTACCACATCCTTGCCATCCAGCCTGCAACTACCGGCCAAGAAGGGGTGCCAGCCACTGAGCCCTGGCCGGGCCTCTGCCACTGCTCCACCAATGACAGCCAGCCTGCAACACCTGGCTGAGCAGAGGTGCCAGTCACTCCATCCCCAGGACACACCATCAGGGTTCTGGGGCCTACATTCCAGGCAGGGAGGGCTGTCCATTCACTTCATCTAGGAGTTGCCACTCCTGTCCTAGGACCCACCATCAGGGTTCTGTGGCCACCATTTTGCTCACATAGAGCTTTCATTCCATGGCATCAAGAAACAGCCAGCCACGCCAGCTCCAGGACCAACCGTCAGGGTTCTGTGGCCACCATTTTGCTCACATAGAGCTTTCATTCCATGGCATCAAGAAACAGCCAGCCACGCCAGCTCCAGGACCAACCGTCAGGGTTCTGGGGCCTACATTGCAGGCATGGGGGTCTGTCCATCCACTTGATCCAGAAGCTGCCACTCTAGTCCCAGGACTCACCCAGGACCTACCATCAGGGTTCTGGGGACGTTATTCTGCCGACCACGTGGAGGGTTCTTATTCACTTACAGAATGGCCCAGGGAGATCTGGACACAGACAGTGATTTGGACTGAGAGGAAGTATCCATCATCATCATTGAAGCAGGTGAGGAAATTGCCAAGAGGAGCTCTGTCTCCTCACTTCAGAGGCAGCCAGTCACTCCAGCCCCAGGACCCACCATCAGGGTTCTGGGGCCTATGTTACAGGTGCGGGGTGCTGTCCATCCACATTGTCTAGAAGCTACTACTCTAGTCCCAGGACCCACCTGGGACCCCATCAGGGTTCTGGGGCTGTCATTCCATTCACAGAGCGCCGTCATTCCACTGCATCAAGTAACAGCCACTCCAGTCCCAGGACCCACCATCAGGATTATTTATTTATTTTATTTATTTATTTTTCACATGTATTAGCTGCCCCCTCATGCCTATGGCATACGTGGCTTACAACAAATAAAAACAATAACAACAATATAAAAATTATTCAATTTAAAACATTTTAAAACAACCCTCTGCCATCACTTTCACATCTTAAAAACCAACAACCCCCCTCCCCTCTGAAGGCCTGGGCGAACAGCCAGGTCTTACAGGCTTGGCGGAATGCCAGTAGATCCGGGGCCAGGCGACCTTCCTCTGTAAGGGAATTCCAGAGTTGCAGCCCGGCTACCGAGAAAGCCCTTTCCCTTGGACCTCCAGGAAGGCGCCCCTGGTAGACCTCAGGTAAACTATAGGTTCTGGGGCCTACATTCCAGGCAGGGAAGGCTGTAAATCCACTGCATCCAGAAGCTCCCCTCCTGTCCCAGGACCCATCATCAGGGTTCTGGGGCCATCATTCCGCTCACGGGGAGCCATAATTCCACTGCATCAAGAAACAGCTGGCACTCCAACCCAAGTACCCACCAACAAGGTTCTGGGGCATTCATTACAGTCATGGAGGGAGGTCCATCCACATCATCCAGAAGCTGCCACTCTAGTCCCAGGACCCACCATCAGGGTTCTGGGGCCTGTGTTACAGGCCTGGGGGGCTGTCCATCAACATCATCTAGAAGCTGCCCCTCCTGTTCCAGGAACCACCATCAGGGTTGTGGGGCCATCATTCTGCCGACCTACATGGAGGGTCTTTATTCGCTTACAACATGGCCCAGGGAGAGCCGAATCTGCTCCTGTTGGACACAGACAATTATTCGGACTGAGAAGAGGTATCCAGCATCATCACTGAGGCAGGTGAGGAAAGTGCCAAGAGGAGCACTTAGTCTCCTCACTTCAGAGGCAGCCAGCCACTCCAGGCCCAGGACCCACCACAAGGGTTCTGGGGCCTATGTTACAGACCTGGGGGGCTGTCCATCCACATCATCTAGAAGCTGCCCCTCCTGTCCCAGAACCCACCATCAGGGTTCTTGGGCTGTCATTCTGCTCATGGGGAGCGGTCATTCCCCTGCATCAAGAAACAGCTGCCACTCCAGCCCCAGGACCCACCATCAGGGTTCTGGGGCCTGCATTCCTGGCAGGGAGGGCTCTCCATCCACTTCATATAGAAGCTGCCACTTCTGTCCCAGGACCCACCATCAGGGTTCTGGGGCCGTCATTCTGTTCATGGGGAGCTGTCACTCCACCGCCTCAAGAAACAGCCAGCCACTCCAGACTCAGGACCCACTGTCAGGGATCTGGGGCCTATGTTCCAGGCAGGAAGGGCTGTCCATCCACTTCATCTAGAAACTGCCATGCCTGTCCCAGGACCCACCATCAGGGTTCTG
>QEPC01001840.1:1136180-1190914 GCA_003113815.1 Sphenodon punctatus
AACAGGGGGGGGGGGGGGCAGGAAGCCAATCAGTTGCCTAAACCCCATGTCCCCGACCACCAAGAATGGCTGATCATCGAGCGCAATAATTCCCCCCAACATGTGCATGGTTTTCAATTGGCAAACATCACCCTTGGCTGCATCTGATCCACTGGGAGATCTCCCATTAGTAGATTGTCCAGACTGGCAGCTAGTCACCAATTTTGAAATAATAGAACTAATAGAATGTTTACCAACAAATAAAGCACCGGGGGAAGATGGGCTTCCTGGAGATATATATAAAGAAAATATGGAATGGTGTGCACCTATAATTTCTCAGTTGTTTAATTTTATTAATAAACATGGGGTTTTACTTGAAGGATGGAGACAAGGTATTGTTTTTCTGGTGTACAAAAAAGGAGATCGGAATAATCCAGCAAACTTTCAACCTATACATTTGCTGGATGTAATTTCAAAATTATATGCTAGGTACCTGCTTGAGAAATTGATAAAGTGGGCTGAAAAGGAAAAACTTATACATGAGGTGCAAGTGCGTTTCTGAGCAGGTTAATAACACAATAGACCAATGGTTTGTGTTAAGACATTTAGTACGTAAGTATTAGGCATAGGCGAACGTGGTTCGGAAGTTCAGAGTTCGGCCCGAACTCAGCCTGTTCGGATGACCGAACCTGAATCCAAACCCGAACTGACCGAACTGAACTCAATTTTGAACGTCAAAATGACTGAACAGTTTGTTCAGTTCGGATCGCATTCGGGTGAGTTCGGGTGGCAAAAACATGTCACAGGAAGGCAAAACGTGACAGGGAGGGGGGGTCAGCTGAGGAGCAGACTTTCAGGCACCAGTGGAGTAGCAGCCAGCCTGCCCAAACACCATCCCTTTTTTTGCCTCAGACCACTGGCTTCTCAATCTGCGATTGGCCACGGGCTAGGCTGCACAGAGCCAATGGGGCTTGTGGTGTGGTGGGCACAGAAAGAAACAAAACTGATTGCCTCCCCCCTTCCCAACACCTTTTGAGCTAGTCACTGTTCCTGAACAGCAGGTGTTTCAGAAGGCTCCCTCTCTCCCAGCAGTTTTTGTTCCTTCATATTCCTAATCCATTGCCATCCTCCTCCTATTTCACCCATCCAACCCATTTACCTCCATAGTATCATTTATTTAGATTATAATAGACAGATTTAGGTGTTATTTTTTGTTTTTACCCCTGCCTGTGTTGCCTATGTTCAATCTTCCTTCCTCCCTCCCCTCTCCATTGAATCCTTTCCCTCTCCCTGTTTTCCATCCCTGAGTCCCTTCCCTTGTTTTAAGTTTTGGATTTATTTAGAGTAGGATTATTATTAGATTGATTTTCATTTCAATTTTGTACCTCTCCCTGTGTTCTTTGTGTTTCCCCCTGTGTAATATTGTGTGTGTGTGTGTTTGAGTGTGTGTGTGTATATATATATGTGTGTGTGTGTGTATATATATATGTATGTATAGGCAGGGGTGGTTCCTGTGTGGGTGTGCCAGAGGGAAAGAGAGACAACTATATATATCGTTATTAGATAGATAAGTAGTGCCATACTGTGTCCGACCAATGGTCTGTCAAGCCCTGCCTGCATTCTGTCTCCACAAGTGGGTGGGTGAGTGGCCAATCTCTCTGCAGGGGACTTCCGTTCCTAACAGGTCATAGGGCCATCCATCTGGTTAACTTTTCTCAACAGCTACAATGGGATTTCTTTATGGAGGGAGGCGTGGCTGCTCAAGGCTGACCTTCAGGTGGTATCCGATGTGGCAGGGGGTGCTGGCTACGGGGTTTTCTTCCAAGGCAACTGGTGCACCCAACACTGGCCTGAAGCCTGGGCTACTAATGGGCTTCTTGGAGATATAGCTTTTCTGGAAGTCTTTCCTCTACTGGTAGCTTTGGAGCTATGGGGTCAGTGATTCCGGAATTCTCATGTACGCTTCTGGTTGGACAATCAGGCGGTGGTGCTGCAGGTAGTCAATCAGCAGTCCAGCAAATTCAACAGAGTCATGGTTTTGGTTCGCTGGTTTGTGCTTAAGTGGCTTTCCTTAAATATGTATTTCTCAGCCAAGGATGTGCCAGGCATGAAATTGAAATTGCTGATGCCCTCTCTTGTTTCCAGTTGGAGTGGTTCCGTTTCCTGGCGCCGGGCACCAACATCAACCCAGAGGTGATGCTGGAGGACTTGTGGACACTTGGGAGAGGAAGTTAGACAGCGGCATTAGATCTGCCGTATCATGCTAAACCTGGCACACTTCCTTGAACTCGTTTAGGGACTTCCACAATTTTTTGTCCAATCACAGGATCCAAGAGGAATGGTCCAACCCTCCTTGTCATGTGGAGTGGTTTGCAGCACACCTAAGTGGCTGCGGCTTAGCTCCACATACTATAAAATGATGCTTAGCAGCTATCGCCTTGTTCTGCAAGGCACATGAGGTGCTCGACCCTTGCACGAGCTACAGGCTCTGGAAGGATGTCAAGGGATGGGCCAGAGAAGGAGGACCTAGGAGGGACACTCGCAGGCCAATACCTGTCAGTGTACTGGCTCGTCTGGTCATTGCATTGCCCAAGATCTGTTCCTCTGCCAATGAGGTGTTACTTTTCCGAGCCTCTTTTTCTACAGCATTCTTCGTGGCCCTGTGAATCAGTGAGCTAGTCCCCTCTTCCCAGCAGGATCGGTTGGACACTGCTCCGGAGTTAAGGGATGTGGTACTGGGACCTGACTCCATCACCATCACTATTCATCAATCCAAAGGCGATCAGATGGGAAAGGGGCAGCTAATAACATTACACCAATCATCAGCTGGGGTGGTGTGCCCAGTCTCTGCCATTGAAACATATTTGGAAGTCCGCCCACATGCCCAGGGCCCCTTTTTTATGCATTTGGCCAGCGCATTTTAACCAAATTCCACTGGCATTATGAGACTAAGCCAGGCAAAATCAAGTGAGCCAAGCATAAGATCAATAGAGCAATATCGGCATTCATCAAGAGCTTCGGGGACCGAACAGGACATCACGAGCGTATTGTGTGCCAGGACCCAGTACTTTCCCTGCAGGACGGGGTGCATTTGTCTGAGCGAGGAAACGCAATATGACTGGAAGATTTGAGGAATGTTCTGCATCAGTATTTAGGTATACCTGTGGAGCAGGGGGGGAAGAGGTGAGTGAAGTTTTCCTCCCCCTTTTCATGGCAGTTAGCGGTTTAGGAAGCATGCTGTGGTGAGACTCCCTAAGAGCTAAGGGGGCATGGATGCAACCCATCACCACTTGGGTAGTGGGGGGTGGAGGGACCTTATGGGTGGGGATCCCAGTTCAGGCTCGCAACGGCTGGTAGGGGGCTTCAGCCCGCCCTGATCGAGGGGGGTGTTGAATTCGAAGGGTTGAATCATCCAGGCAGGTGGGCGAGGATTAGATCAGCCCTCCTGCTTGCTTTATATGTGATAGTTCAAAATTTATCTTCGACAAGTATTTAGGTATACCTGTGGGCAGGAGGGGCGGGATATCAATTTTAAATAAATAAATAAATAAATAAATAAAACAAGAATAAGGATTTGGGGGGGGGGGGGACGGGACTAAATGTTCTGAAATGTTTCAATCTGAAAATAGGTAAATATTTCAACCCTGTCCCTAGAAACATACCAAAGTGGAAATGGGTTTGTTTGGGGTCTAATCTAATAAAACTGTCTAATAAAGTGACTCATGGGAGTTGTTCTTGTTTTCTCTAGCTTGCAGAATAATATTGTTGGAAGGGATTTCAAGGGTTACGTAGTCTATCTCCTGCTCCAAAGCTGGATGCCCTCTACCTACAGTATCACGGACGTATGCTTTGCTGACCAGTTTTTGGAACCTTCCAAGGAAGGAAATTCCAAAACCTCCCTAGGCAACTGTCGCAGTGCCCCACTGGCGGTGGGTTGAGTGCTTGCATGATCAGGGCCCCAAGAAGACTATTACTCAGAGGTAAAAATCATAAACAGTTTTATTTCTAGCTCAAGGTTGGTGTGGCTAGGACAGGGGAAGGATGGGGAGGCAAGTAGCAGGCCATGCAGGGCTCCAACACTGCCAGTGCTGCAGAGTAGAGCTGAAACAAGAATTCAGAAAAATTGGTATACCTGTTGAACTCTTCCTGTCCCTCAAATCAACCTGCACTGCCTCCACTTTTGAGGAGCCTCTGGGAACCTGCTGCTGTGTCACAGCAGTGGCAGAAGTGGGGCTCCTGAGGACCCCCCAAGTAGGGTTGCCACGTCTCGTGGTTTTGACCCTGACACTCTAACTTTGGCTTATGGGAGTGTCAGGATCCAAACTGCGAGAGATGGCAACCCTACCCTCAAGAGCAGTGGCAGTGGACTCCATCTACTACTGCTGATTCTCCTAGAGCAGTGCTTCTTGTGGAGCCCTCACATAGTGTTGGCCCTGGGACAGCCACCCCATATGACACAACCTATGGCCACTAGGGATGGGAAACTGTATTGAAAATTGGGATCGGTTCAAAATTGTATTGACCCAGCTTTCAGTCTGATTTTAGGCTGCCGGCCGAGCATGTACAGACCTGCTGACACTTTCCAAAATGACACCGATGCTGCCAGTGCCATTTTGGAAAAGGGCCATGCATACGCATAATGGCCCTGGTGGTCATTTTGTGTATGCACCATAATTCCTAGTATTTCTGCCTGGTAAAGCTCTGAGAAGGCCGTGCCAAGAACCACGGGAACTCTAAGCCTAAGGGAGAAAAGTCAGGTAAGTTAAATTCCCCCCTCCCTCCCTCCCCATTTAGCCACCTCTTCCTGGCACCACACGCCTCCCCCGGACTCCTGGCTGGCTGGCAACCCCAGCACTGCTGCAGCAGGTACTAGGGAGGGAGGGCACGGGCAGCGGTCCGGGGGAGGTGGGTGCCGGGTAGGGATCCTGGGTGGAAACTGCCCCCCTCCTCTGTGTGGCCCTGGTCTGGGTGAGGCAGAGCTGACAGTCCCAGAAAGCTCCTTGGAGGGACACCAGCACCGCTCCAAGGAGCTTTGATAGACCCTGCCAGGGAAACTGATCCTTTTGGATCCGATCCTTCGGCAGGATTGGATTCTTCAGATCAATGTGATTTGTCAAAAAACTGAGCAAATCTTATTGAACCGATTCCAATATTCCCATACCTAATGGCCACCCCAAGGATGTAGCTATAATAGGGACAGGGGTGCAGCTGCAATGGGGCCCGTGGGTTTGGGAGGCCCACACTCCCTGGTGCAGCTACAATTCCTGCTGCTGGGAAAAAGACTGGACGCCCCATTTCATTTTATGTGTCAAGTCTACTTATATCCCCTGGCCGGCCTTGCCAGCAGCTAAATTCAAGTCGACTTGCTTTTCTTTTCTTCATATTCATCATATTCATTACAACTCAAGGTGGTTTTTTTTTTTTTTTTAATGGAAGTTGGGTTCTTGAAAATTAACCTTGTTGCATCAGTGGAGATCTGGCTGGTTCTGACCCCTATTAACTCCATTTTCTCAGAGCGTTTTGTTTTTCCCTCTGCCTCACCTGAGACTGTGTTGATGAGCCAAGTGGGTTCCCTTCATCTCCAGGGCAAACTGCTCCAGCGGCCCCCAGGGGAACAAGACGGGTTTACAAGTAGCATCAGCATCAGATTCCAGCATCATCTTCCTAATGGCTGGATGGCTGCTAGAAAGAGATGGAGGTTCTTCAGAGACGGAGAAGGTACCCAAGTTGAATAAAGATTCATTCTTGGTTTTGTGCTTTACCAAGGGATGAGACTGAGCTTTGGGCACTGAAGCCAAAATGGCTCTTTCAGTGGCTTCACCAGCAGGACAGACAGATCAAATATGGGCTGTTTGAATCTGAAAAAATGAGTTAACCCATTGAATATACCCTACCTGAGCCAAAAATAGCAGCTTAGGGTGTATCTGATATCTGCGTATTACTGTGGCGTATTTGGGTTTGTCTCCTAGGTGTTTTGTTTTGGATATTTCAGCATTTAGGTAATTTTTTTAAATTTCAGTTACATCATTTCAACAATATTAGCATGATTATGGCCAAAAATGATGTGACCAAAATACCAAAATTACTGGAAAACAAAAGTAAATGAACCAAAAAACTGTCCCCCCTTCTGAAACTGAATACCCCAAAATGGCCAGGCAAGTACCCACTTTGATTACAGCTAGTGTTCAGGTACTCAAAATGAACAGGAAGGGCACGACTTCCATTGACTTGGATAGTTTTACTCCTGATTTATGCTGGTGTGAACATGGCAGGGAGAATGCCTTGCTAGAGTGTCTCCCTGATGCTATGGATGTATTTAATTGTTCTTAAGATGAATTTCTTGTTAGAGTGATGAACTCATTCATAATGATCAATGAGAAGGCTGGATGAAACAATATGGGATAAACAATGGTTTGGTTTGGGGTCTGCAATTCTTTTCCCTTCTCTTCTATGGGATTTCAGAGAGCAGGCAAGAATTGGAGTGTCTCTTGTAGTGCCTCTAGCAAAGGAATGAGCAGGTGTGACCATTGTTTACCTTGGCGAGTCCCCACCTGGGACCCTAGGCAGACTATAATTATATTAATCATTCCTGTAGCACTTTCAGCATTCAAAGTGCTTTAGGATCCTTATCTAGTTCTCCATCACAAGAATTCTGTGAGGCAGGTCATTATTATTCCCATTTTACAGATGGGTAACTGAGGATGAAAGATAATGACTTGCCCACATCCAACTTGTAAATTCATAGCTAAGACAGGATTTGAACCTGAGTCTCCCAGGTCCAAGTCAACACTTTATCCACTAGACATTATAGTCTGGCTTGCTACAAAAAGAAGGCTTTCTTGCTGTCTCTCTGTCCTTCTCTTAAGAGGCATCATGATCCTCAGCCTCAAAATACCTGGAAGGGGACAAAGGTTCTTCGCAAAGACATTAGCACAATTTAAAATGTTGCTGTATGTCAGACCCGGGAGCAAAATACGTCCCGCAGCAAGTTTTTATGTGGCCCCATTCCACTTCCTGGATCTGACCCTTGGATCCAGTTCTTACCTCCAATCACTGATAAACTGACTTCAAGGGAGCGGAGATGAGGTCATGCACACAAGGAAAGAGGACAGATCCATGGCAAAAATCTGTGATTTGGGCCCTCCTTCCATTAAGTGCGTCCCTTAGTCACCCCTGCCCTAACTTCTGTGTGGCCCTCGGAGCATGTGCAAGCTTTCAAAGTGGTCCCTGGGAGGGAAAAGGTTCCCCACTCCTGCTCTATGTCATTGAGGGGATAGTTGTTGGTATGTAGGAGGCTACAACAGGGGAAGTGGGAGCCAGGACTTCTGGGTGAATTCCCCCAGTTCTAGAAGGAAAGTGGGGTCTGGTGGGGTTAGAGCAGGGGAAAGAACTGGGGCCACTTTCATACATGACCCCCCCGTGCATATTTGGGTTGTGCATCACCCCGCCCCCCGCCCAAATATGCACAGGGGGCGTATATGAATGTGGCCTAGTAGTCAGGACTCCTGGGTTTTATCCCTAGCTCTGCAAGGAGAAGGGTGGGGGGCTCTAATGAGTTATTGCAGAAGGATTGAAAGTCAGGATTCCTGTGGTCCAGCTGTCAAAAGGAGCCCGCCTAGCAGATTAGAGCAGGTCACTGGGAATGATGATTTGTGTGTGCTGTTTGTGCATGCTGTCTTGTTGACAATGGATCTGATCCTTAAATCATTTGAGGATATAGCAACCAGAAAACAGAGATTAGATTTACATGCCACCACCTTATCTGATTACTGGCGAACTAAAAGGATTCCTAGGGGTAATAAACTCCCAGGAATGTTTATAACTAATGAAAATTTCAGAAACAGGTGGATTTGAATTTTGAATAAATGCTCTTTTGATTTAATGCTTTTAGTGGTAGATACTATTAAAGTTGAGACAACCAAGATGGAGAAAGAGATGGAAGATTTTAAAATTTAAATAGACTCTCAATTGGGTAATACCACAATACACCCCAAGTGGGTTGAACTGGAGCAGAGACTAAAGGTGGAATATGATAAACTGAAAGATATTAAAATCAAAACATTTAAGCGAGATCAGAGTGGTTATGATAACGGCAGAGTATATTCTTGGTTAATAATTTCTTGTCACAAGGAGGCAGGATTAGGAGGAAAATTAGTTTTAATTGAGATAGTGAATTTAGTAACGATAGTCTATCAACTAATGATGAGTATTCTGATGAATCATCCTCCAGTACAAAGAGATCTTCCTTAAGAGGATCAAAAGTTTGCCAAAATACATATCAAGGGGAGAAGACAACATTTTACCAGGCAGGATGAAGACCAGACGATTCATGAACGATCACAAGACGTAGTAGTGAATTTATCTTCAAGGAATCTCAGTGTCAAAGAAAGGAACCTGTTGAGTCTCGGTTTATCCTTTGTTCCTACCCATATTCATAAAGTTTTGATACCAGAGTAGAACTTTTTTGGTTTTTTTAGACAGATACGTTTTAAACGTTTTTTTGTCAATAGGAAGTGTGGTAATGATGATGTGGAAGACTCGCCTTTTCGCCCACCCTCGTCTTTTACTCCTACGGGGGATATTGATCCCTCTATTCGGGCATTTGAGAGGGTAATATGGGAAGATGTTATGGAACTATTTTCTAAAAGGTCTTCTACTAGGTTTAATTTATCTCAACAGGATTTGTTGACACTAGAATGATTATCTGCAGAAACCAGTGTCATAATAAAGCCTGCTGACAAAGGTGGACCCATTGTTATAAGAGTGATTATAGAGCAGAGATTTTATATCAGTTAAATGAAAGTGTCAGATATACTCCACTTCCTAAAGACCCTGTGAACCAGATAAAGGGGGAAATTGAATATTTAATACAAGAAGGTTTAAAGGGTATCTGTCTGAAAAAGGTTTATTTTTGATGAATGAATCGTCACATACTCCATTATTTTCTATTCTTCCTAAAATACACAAAAAGGGCTTTCCTCTTTCAGGTAGACCCATTGTAGACACACTTATTCTATTTTGGAGCCATTGGCCCAATTTTTAAGATTCTTTTTTGAAGCCTCTTATACCCCAGTTTAGATCATACTTGAGGGATTTGACACATTTTTTTTGAGCATTATATTGATTATAATTATTTGAAATCAAATGAGGTTTTTTTGGTCAGTATGTCACTTTATGTAACATTCCACAAAAAGAGGCAGTATGTATTGTCAAATCTTTTTTGGAATTAAATAGGTCAAAAGGTCCACCAGCGAGTTATTTAGCTAAGATGTTGAAACTTGTGATGTCAAGAAACTATTTTCATTTTGAGGATACTTAATATATTCAGAATTTAGGGATGGCAACGGGGTCTTCAGTGGTGCCAGAAGTAGCTAATATTTTTATGGATGTATTTGAACATTCATTTGTGTATGACAGAGATAGTAATTTTTATTTTTAGCACATTTTTAATGCAAAAGATACATAGATTATGTATTTCTGATTTTGAAAGGTTTTGTTTAATCATTTATTTCATTTCATGGTTAGTTGAACCAATGCCATCCTTTTATTAAGTTTGATCTACAATACGACTCACAAAAGGTTCCATTTTTGGATATTGATGTTTCATTAGGATTGGACTGTTTTGATACCTCCACACCAACCAATTGCAATTCCTATTTACATTTAAAGAGTTTCCATCCATTCCATTTGAAGAAAACTTGCCTTACAGTCAGTTTTTGAGGATACGTAGGAACTGTTCAAATTATGAGAAATTTATTTTGGAATCCTCACGTATGCATGATAGTTTTCATAGGAAGGGATATCCCACTAATTTCTAAGAATCAGCACAGAGAAGGGCATTCAATTTTACACAAAGTGATTTGTTAGATAAACATGTAAAGGAATGTTAAAGATCTCGGACTATGTGCCCTCTGATGTATGGACACCTTTCTTCAACGATTCGTCAATAATTTGTTTTTTGTTTAGTTTTGTTCTTGGGCATAAGTAGTGGTTTTACTTGTTCCTCTGCCACTGTTTTGGAGATACAGAAGAATAAAAGGTGCATATTTTGAAGTTGTTAATTTTGCTTTTAGGGTTGTTGCTTTTTTATGTAGTCACTTGAATTTGGGGGTTTTGGGGACTTTATAGTCTTTTTTGAAACTGACAATGGACAATTTGGGTATTACTTGATTAGATTGCATATGTTGTAATGATATGTTTATGGTTTTCTGAATGTGTTGTATCAAATTTTGGATTACAAAATAATAACATTTATATAATATTATATATTTTGTTTATTACACGGCAACTTGTATTTGGGGTATTTAATTTCTGGACTTTATTGTCTTTTTTGAGACTCACAGGTTAGTTTGGGTATTTGATAAGATATGTTTAGAAGCTATGTTGTAAAATATTTGTAATGGTTTTTTTACATAAATTATACAGTATTGTATTAAATTTTGGATCATAGAGTAATTTATTATATTATATTATATTATATTATATTATATTATATTATAATGGAATGTATTGAATTCCAGATTCACGTTATTCTGAAGAAGACCAATAGGTTGAAACATGTCAATAAGGATCGTGGATTCTGGATTGACCTTCATATGATGCGTACACTTGTTTATTGAATTTATTTGGTGCAACTAGAATTAATGCTTGATGTATATTATATTTGACTTTTTTATGTTATGTTAAATTTTAAATTATAACAATTCCCTTTTCATATTTGTTTAAAATAGGCAAGGTAGGCACTGGGAGACTTGTCTGGGTGTGGTTATAGCATTGAAAAAAAGGACAAAACATGGTCAAAGGAGGAACCGTTTGTAGTTGTGTAAAAGTTACATAACTGATTCTAACTCTCTAAGTAGGAGTGTGCATGTCGTTTTTGTTATTACAATAACTATAATGAAAATTTTCATTTTCATTATTGTTATTGCAACATCAAAAACAGCAAATAATAATGATGAAAATAAAAATGAAAATGACTTTTTGTTTTTGAAATAAAGGGGGGAAACTGAAACACTTATTTCCGGCTATACCTTTTTTTGATTCTCGTTCAATTATGATGAAACTTGTGGAGATTGTACCCCCAATTGAGGGCACTATGTGTACCAGGTTTAGAAACAATTAGATAAAGGGACCCGATTTTAGAAGCAATTGAATGTTGTGATTTTAAGAAAAGCTCCATACACATTCATGGCTACAACTTCTTTATATTCCATTCAATGTGCATGAAACCTGTTAATGTTATGTCCCTCCACAAGCTTAACACTTATGACAATTTTCAGAAAGATTGGATAAAGGGTCCTAATAGTATAAGACATTAATTGAAAGTACATTTAAACCTGTAACATTTTTATATTCCATTCTGTTTAGAAAACATTTGGCAGGAATGTATAACATACTTTGACAAACTATAGGACAATTGTATAAAGGGCCCCAATTTTATAAGCAATTGAAGTTGTCCTGTTGAAGACCATTATTCAGCAGTGGCGGCTGACCCCCCAGGGAATATGAGGCACTGACCCCCCAAGCGCCGAGGGCCCGCCAGCACCGCCATTTGTTTAAAAAAATAAAACAAAACAAAAACCACACCGCCACTGCTTCCCACAGCGCCGCAGCAGCCTCTGTCTTTGCTTCAGAGCGGAGGCTGCTGCAACGCTGTTTCAATTGACTTCTGGGATCCACTCCTGAGGACTGGGTCCCAGAAGGCTCAAAAAAGCTAAGCCCAACCGCGTTTTCCAATGGAAAATGTGATTTGGGTAGCTGAGCGCTCAGCCCAGCTGAGCTCCTCTGTCCACACAGCACGTATAGGATGTGCTGTGGAGGGAGGAGCTAGGGGCTCCCATTGTGCTCAATGGACACAAGGAAAGCTCTCACCAGGGTGCTTGTTGAAAGTGCACTGGCGAGATGCCTTGGGCCAGGCACCTGAGGCAGGGAACAGCGTGCATGCACGCTGGTCCCTGCCTCGAATGCTGAAGAAAGAACATGGATGCCGGTGGCGCGCTGTTGGAGAGCAGAGCTCTTCAACTGCCCACCGCCAGGCCAGCTGCTTCCTTGCCTCTCCCCCCCAATCTGCTTCTCAGAGTGGCGGGTGGGGGGGAGCAGCAAGGCAGGGAGTCAGGGAATGTGTAGTTTTAAAAAAATAAAAAATAAATTGCCCGTGTGAGTCCTTCCTCCGCGGAGGAGAGCAGGACATGGGGGCAATTTAAAATAAAAAAAACCTAAGCCCAAATGAAGATGGCCGGAGCCAGCACCGAGCAGGTAAGAATCCTATCCTCCCCCCAGGCTGTTTCCCACCCCACACTCCCCCAGACTGTTTCCCATCCCGCACCCCCCCAGGTTGTTTTCTCACCCTGCACCCCCAAGGCTGTTTTCCCACCCTGCATCCCCCAGGCTGTTCCCCCACCCGTATCCCCCCAGGCTGTTTTCCCACCCCGCATCCCCCAGGCTGTTTTCCCACCCCGCACCCTGCATCCTAGGCTCCCAGCCTCCCCCCCACATCCTCCCCCCAGGCTGTGTTCCCCACCACCCTGCATCCTCCTCCCACTAGGCTGTTGATCTTAGGAAGTTAGGTGTCTTCACAATGCTGGAAATTTTGTGCTCTTGGGTTTATACTTTATTTATTTTAAGCTTGATGTGCATGTATACTGTGTTTTCCGATGTTAACCCTGGGAACTCATTGCTGCTGTGTTTTGCAAGTGTTTTCTGTGTTTCCCTGTGTTTTGGGTTTATACATTATTTATTTTAAGCTTGATGTGCATGTAGATTGGGTTTTCTNAAGCTTGATGTGCATGTAGATTGTGTTTTCTAATGTTAACCCTGGGAACTCCTTGCTGCTGTGTTTTGTCAGTGTTTTGTCAGTGTTTTCTGTGTTTTGGGTTTATACATAATTTATTTTAATCTTGATGTGCATGCAGACTGTGTTTTCTTCCATCCGATGTTAACCCTGGGAACTCGTTGCTGCTGTGTTTTGCCAGTGTTTTCTGTGTTTCCCAGTATTTGGGTTTTATACATTATTTATTTTAAACTTGATGTGTATGTAGACTATGTTTTCTTCAATCTGATGCTAACCCTGGGAACTCCTTGCTGCTGGGTTATGCCATGCCACTGGCCTACCGTCCCCCTGGCTCCACCTACCATCCCCCTGGCTCCGCCCACCAGCTCACCGCTGGCGGTCCAGACAGCCTTACTGCCTTACTGCCCCTCCAAACTCAATAAGCAGCATATGCAGTGCCAGTCAGGGGCAGGCACCTGGCATGGCAGGCAGAGGGAGGCTGTAGGAGGGAGGGTGTGGCATAACCCAAAAGACTGACAGACACATTCACTGGTCAGTTACTGCATGCTTCCAGCTTTACAGGACCAATTGGTAGTGGCTTCAATGCAGGCCTAGGGGGCAGCCCTGAGGCAGGCATAGAAGGGAAATAACTTGGACTTTGGGCATAGCATCCCAGCAATCAGAAGACATAGTTTACACATCCATTATCATCACAATAACATTGTGCAGCATGGTGACCGAGGACATAAGAGAATTTCTATTGGCTCTTTCCTAAACAGATGCTTCTGACTTCCTAGTAACAAGTGGGGGAGAGATGTTGGGCTGGTCAAATCACAGAATGAGGATATTTGGTTGACATTTCTGATGGCCAATTGGCATCACAAACCGATATTATACCACAGTGGGCATTTTTAGACAGACATTAAAGTTCCAGATGTTTCAATCTTCTGGGTTTACAAGTCCACAAGTAAGTTCTGGATTTATTTTTCACACACACACTGCCCTGCAGCAGTTCCTGGATGTATTATTCACACAAACACTGCCCTGAAGCAGCCTAAAGTAGCCACAGCTGTAAATGTGACAGGCTGCCATGGAAACCAAGTGACCACAGCTGCTTGGAGCAAAGCAGTTTACTAGGAGAACCTTTTAAACACAAAAGTTCTGGGAGAAGTTTGACGCAGAAGTTCAAAGATCTGGATGTTTAAGATCTGGATGAGTGATTTAGACACACAGGCATTTCATGATGTAACAGCAAACATCCAGGAGAAATGTGCATCTAAAAACACCCAGTGACATGTAAGAGAATCCCTGGCATAAGCTCCTTCTCTGCATATGCTGTACAGGCATATAAAGTTGGGACCCTTTATCACATCTTTCTGATATTTGGCAGAGATGATCATAAAAGTATGATATACATCCCTGACAAATGTCATGTACACTGGTAGAACTACAACGATGTTACAGTCAGACATACATTTATAAGTGAATTGCTTAGACCACCAGGACCCTTTATCCAATCCTTCTGAAAGTTGGCAGAGGTAGTAAATATGAGAAGATTTATACATATCCCAAGTTTCATCTACATTCAATTTGAGGCACAGAAGTTACAGCTAAGAATGTATATGAAGATTTTTGTAAAATAATATAATTCAACTGCTTATAAAATTGTATTTATTTATCCAATCTTTTTGGAATTTGGTACACTTAATAAATTCCATTGGAGGTATACTCATTCTAAGTGTCAGTCAAATATAATGGAAAATAAAAATGTTACTGTAGAAAACGTGTTTTCCATTGAAACCATTGGAAAATGAAACCGAAAGCAAAAAGAAAAACAGAAATTTGATATTTATGAAAATGAAAATGACAGATTTAAATAAATACCAAAAATGAAAAACAAAAACAAAAACAACATGGTCCCCTTGTGCCACCTCTATCTCTAAGCTAGAGTTACCACCTAGCGTTTAGAGCTTGGCCGGTGAGTAAGCTGTACTGCGAGGGAGACACTAAGGAATTAAGTTCAGAGATACCCTTGTTTCAGTGTTTTGTTCAGGTTCTAAAGTAAACAGAGCAGTGGGAGGAGGAAAGTAAGATTTGGAACAGCAAGCAAGATAATATATAGTTTGTATTAGGGAGAGACAAAAAAACTGAAAGGAGATTTGAACCCTGGTCCCCACCGGCCCAAGATTCTAGTCCCTCTGCAGCACACACCTCACCCACTTCACCACTGTGGCCTTATGGCTTGCTTCAGCACTGTGGTCCTACTAGTTCTTTATTACCATAGGGAAGAAGCTCTTTTTCCCAGTTTCCACCAGGGCTGCCTGACGGCTGGCACCTCTGGCAAAAGACAAGTTTTTTCCCTGATCATTCTCACACAGAGAAATGAGACTTCATGTATTTGAAAGGGTGGGGAAGCGGGGCAGCCGCAGGGATTCACAACACTTTATACCCCACCCCCCCCACTGTGTCCTCCTGGCCTGCCTTTCCTGGCTGGCTGTGGCTCTCAGCCCCCTCCAATAATCCAATAACCACAGGCTGCAGGGCAGGGGTTGTGACACTGACAGATGCTGCTGGGGCTGTGCCGGCCCACAATCCTCCCTCCCATCCAGATCCTTCCCGACAGAAGGAGGAGAGTGTCGTGGATTTTCCTCTAAATCCACTGGGTTCGGGTGGGCTCACCAATTCGAGGCTGTACACAGAGTCAGGGTAAATCTCATCCAGTTTATTTGATGCATAACGCGTTAAGCAGACTCTACAATGGAGAGATAGCTTTTGGGACTGCCCCCATAAGCTTTTATACCAAACTACAGAAGCATATTTCACACATGCTCAATACAGGTTGAAAGCTGGGTTTTTCCACTTGCCATGCATCATTTCTATTGTTCCTTTGTCTAGTCAAAGCAAGGCTATGGGTTACATCACTAGTTGCTTCACTATCTTTTCTGTGCATGTTATGTTCTTCTTCCCAGCCTCATCCTGTTCATTCCTTATCACAGTTTCCTGCCGTCAAGGCTATCCAGCTGCACAGTTCTTTTCTTAGTCTGCAACTTTTCTGCAAGCAAAGCTCTTTCTATACTTTTGCTCTTCCCAGAGTCCCTTTCTGTACTCTTTTCCCAGAGCCCCTTTCTGCACTTTCCCTTACAAATCCTTCCTTTTGATGCCCATTTAGACCACCCTAAATGGCATCACCACCACCACTTGGTCCGGAGTCCCCGGGGGCCCCTGATGGGTCCCTTGGCTGGGGGCCGTCGGTGGAGAAAAGGGAGTGTGCTGCCAAGGCTGGTGCTCATGGCAACCATTTGGAGAGATTGGGGAAGGGACCTAGGTTTGCCAGTAAGGATGTGGGAGACACCCCAACAAAACAGCTTGCACAAAAGGAAAACAAAGCCCAGGGCCAGTAAAACAGCAACTAGTACTAGCAACATGTACCGGATCCAGCCTGGTACATCAGGGAGCAGGCGCTCTAGCCATGACAAAGAATCCCAGTTGTCAGTCTCATGGAGTTTTGCCACAGCGGCTTGAAGGTGGAGTGTGATTGGGCACAAATGTATGGTTCAAGTTAAACGTGATCCCATTCTTAACAATAGTTGCATTGCAGGCAGCGGTACCAACAAACTGGCCCGTGCCGTTACACTGCAAGCAGAACAAGGCTGGGGGTGGATTTCTAATGTGAATATATTCAGAAACATTGCGACTAATGACTGCCCATGTGGCGTGTTTGGGTAGTTCATCATAAAACGGGGCTTGCAACTCCCGTACAGTAAGCGGTGCAGCAAGCATAGGAATACCTTCCAAAGCATGCGAAGGAATATAAGCACAAAGCCAACAGTTTGATGCGTTCAAGTCTAGGCGAAGTTGTTCTATAAAAAGCAAAAAAGTGTTAGAGGCAAATTCTAACGATCGTCTGTCTCGGGAAGTTCTGTCATTGTCAGGCAGCTGTTGGCGAATCATCTGAGACGATGTGGTCTGGTCAGGTGGCGGAGTCAGCGGTGCTCGGGCCAGCGGGAGGGTCAGCATGACAGCAATGCGAAGCATGACGCCAACGGGGATCATTCTCCAACTTTACAGCAGTCTGTGTTGTCAACAGGACGAGGTGGGGTCCTGTCCAGCACGGAGAAAGGCAATGCTTGCGTCGAAACTCTTTCAAGAGGACCCAATCCCCTGGCTGGAAGCTGTGGCACTGCTCAGCAGAAGGTGGAGTATGCGCTGCTTCCACCGCGGTCCTGGCTGATCTAAGGAGAGAAGTGAGAGACAAAACATACTGAGAGAGCTCATCACTCAATTGAGCCAATGATTGAACTGCCGGACGAGGCGGTGTAAGGCCTATGCGCATGGCACGGCCAAACACAAGTTCATGAGGGGAAAGTCCAGTATTCTTTGCTGGGGAGGCCCTGATGGCCATCAAGACTAAAGGCAGGGCCTCAGGCCATTTCAACCCCATGTCTTCTGATGTTTTAGCTAGTCGAGTCTTAATGTCCAGGTTCTTCCGCTCCACTGCCCCACTGCTCTGAGGGTGATGTGGGGTGTGGAAAAACAAGTTGATCCTGAGGGCCTTGCAAAGGGCCTGGGTTACTTTTGCAGTAAATTCAGGGCCTTGATCACAGTCCAGTGAAAGAGGAACCCCAAAGCGGGGTATAAAGTCTCGCAGCAGCTGCTTTGCAACTGTGAACGCATCATTTCGGCGGCAGGGAAATGCTTCAGTCCAGCCTGAGAAAAGGCAAACAATAACAAGAACAAAGTTAAAGCCTTGGGCTGGGGGCAGATGGGCAAAGTCAATCTGAAGATTCTCAAACGGCCCATTGCTCCACGGGCGAGAGGATGAAGTGCAGGGTTCCGTTCTGTGCGGATTATGTTGGGCACAGATGTGGCACGATCGGGTCACTCGCCGGGCCTCGGTGGAGACAAAAGGAGCAAACCAACTGGCGGTGATCATGTGTGCTATTCCCCCCTTGCCAGAGTGTGTTAACTCATGACACACTCTGGCCAGCAAGGGCAGCAGGGACCGCGGGGCTACAGGGCGGCCATCAGGGTGTCTCCAGATGCCCTCCGAGTCTTGGGTGCAGGCGGAGCGGAGCCACAGGTCGAGTTCTTGAGCTGTCGCGTCCTGTTGGTGATGTAGAACGTCCTGGAGTGGCACGGCAGGCAGGGAATCTGAAAGGGAAACTGCCTGAACGCATACAGTGGGTCCCAGCTTTGCTGCGCGTTTGGCAGTAATATCAGCAAAGCGGTTGCCATTGGCCTTAAAAGTGTTGGCAGAAGTGTGCACGCAGACGCGCACAATAGCCAAAGCAGAGGGCAAAATCACGGCTTCCAGGAGGGCAGCAATCAAGGGCCCATGGGCTATTGGAGTGCCAGCTGAAGTGAGGAAGCCGTGCTCCCGCCAAATGGAGCCAAACGAGTGGCAAACTCCAAAAGCGTAGCGGGAATCAGTAAGTCATCTGGCACAGGATGCTGGGCTTGGGAGTTGTGTGGCACAAGGAAGTCATCTGGGAAGCTGGGGCTGAAATTCGGTTGGCGTGAAAGGCAGGGCATGGGAGCTAGCATCTGTGGGTATGACAAGGCTTGGGATGAGCAGGCTATTGTGGGACTTTTTCAGGTGTTTAGGAGCCATAGGTGGTGTTGATGGCAGAAGCCACAGTAGGGACATCACAGAGAAGATAAAGAAAGGGTGCATGTTTTACTTTTTAAGTAACTAAAGCACAACAGGTTAAGTAAATCCCGCCTCCCCCCTGTTGATTTAGCATTCCATGGAAAGAATAAATCAAGGAAGAATATCGTCTTTTTGCCATTTAAATCACAAACAGTTTGGCAAATCCTGGTCTGGGTGTGGGCTGCAAGTAGCTGTACCTTTAAACCATTAATTGGACTAGCCTTGTTAATAATGGCAAAAGGGCCAGCCCACTTGCTAAAAACTGTTTTAGCATGACAGAGGATTTTACAGACCAGTCCATTATTGCATGAAAATTTTCAAATTTGTTTTGGGTCATTTTGGGCCTTTTTACTGCTTAAAATCAGCAGTAATAATTTGATTGATTTAATGTGCTATTTTTGCAAAGCTGCAATTTAATAAAACAGTAATCGGGCATTTTACAATGTGAACCATTGCAGGGGCTGCATGGTTTTTCCCCCTGGGAAAGAAATGCCTATTGGGAAAACTGTTGCTGTTCCTTGCTTGCCTGAAAAGTTTGAAAAAGGAATGTAAACTATTAAAGTTGCAGATAAGGGAGAACAGTCTTTGAGATTTTCGTTAGAGGCAGCTTCCAGACGGTCTGTGGATTTGCACTTCAGTGCTGGATTTTTATGGTTTTTTTTAAACTTTTAAAACTTGGACCTTAATTACTACTAATTACTTTTGGGAGCTTTTAATTTGAAGATGACAACAAAGAACAAATCTGAAAATGACATAAAGAACAAACTTTGGTGCCAGCAAGTAACACCAAAAGGTACTAGTTTTGTTTTGTAGTTTAGATGTTGAAATGATATTTTGGTGTTTGCTTAATTGCCAATTCCTCGTCTAGTTACAATCTTTCACTGCTTTATTGGTTCACCGAGAGGCTTCCTGTTACATAATTCTTCTTTAACCTTCTTTTACAGCTACTTGCTGTTTACATTCCATAATCCTTCTCCTATTTTACTTTCCTGCCCAAAATACTATTTTCTATTTCTTTCTTTATTTGGGGCTCTCTGTGAGTCACTGTAAGAGACAGTATTAACACTTTGCATTTTTTTACCCTTCGTTAACCTTCCAGTCTACAAGCTGTGCCTTGCTACTGATGTGTTTCACTGCTCAGTCCCTGTCACTTAAGAAGAGCGCGGCAGTGGAAAAACATTCCTATACAATCCTTTAAGTGAACCAATAATCATACAAATCAACACTAGCATAGGTCTTGGCTTTGGGAGTAACGACACCCTATTTGTTTCAATTTTTAATTATTTTTTTAAAATATGCTTTGCTTGGGCTTTGCTGCTGGAATTGGCCAGAAGCTTGTATCTGAGCTCATAGGTTTTAATGAATTGTTTGGAGGCTTGTTAGTCTAGCAAATACAGTGTTTTACTCCTTGCTTGGTGAAGAAAGTTTGCAAAACGCTGTTCAAAAATTGGTAAAAATATTCAGGTCTGGCTCTTTAAAAGTGCCGGCTGTAAAAATTCTGACAGCTCCATTGCTAATTGCCTTTTTTAACCATGTGATTGCCGATTTTAGCCCGAAAGTCCGGGTGGAACAAATTAGTAAACCGGGGATCCATCAGGGTGTGTCCGGTTTCCTTTTTTAACAGGTTTTAACAGGTAAAATAGGACTGTTAACGGGGGAGACAGGAATAAGAATGCCTCCCTCAAGGAAAGTGTTAATAACAGCCTGTATTCCCCTGACAGCCTCAGCTGAAAGGGGGTTCTGAGACACAGAAGGGTACGGGAGTCCTGGTTTGACAGCTATTTGCAATGGGGCCACACCTTGCAGCAACCCCACATCTTCAGGGGAGGTTGCCCACAAAGAGGAAGGGAGGGAATCCAACCGCTGCTGGTGATCAGTCAGGAGCGGGGACCCAGAATCCTCTGTAGCAAGGGCCATTATGAGATTAGAAGCTGTCTCAGGATCAGGAAAAGTCAAATACATGCCATCAGGCGAGCAATGAATTGAGGCTTTCAATTTACACAGGAGGTCCCGTCCCAAAAGGTTCACTGGAGTATGTCTACTCACAAGGAACGAGTGTCTCTCTGTGAGCGGGCCGATAGTTACAGTGGCGGGCTCCGAGAGAGGCACCCGCTGAGAATTACCCTCCACCCCCACACATGCAATTGTAGAGTGTGAGAGCGGCAACCGGGGAAAAGTAGAAGCGTGCACCATGGAGCGCGTAGCCCCGGTGTCAATTAAAAAGGGCCTCTGCCCCATCCAAGGTTAACTGAACAGTGCCATCTGACTCCAGGTTCAGGAGGATCAGGGCTGAGGCCGCGTCTCCTCATGAAAGGTCCTGATTTCCTTCCTGCCCCTGGTAGTACAGCCCTTGGGTTCATTGCTGCCGGGATAAAGGGTTGAGCCCGGGGATCAAACTGGGGACTTCACACAGAAATTTCTACAAATTCCTTTTCACACAATTACTTCAACTATTAACCCTTTCACTTCCCCCAGGCACTTTAGTTTAACAATATTAACTGAAAACAATACACACCACAAAATTTTACACAAGGAAACTCCACATCAGTCACTGCCAACAGCCACTAGCTCAAATTACACAGGAGAAAATCTTCAAGCACTCCATCACTACTGCTAGTGCCAGAAGCCAGAGTCAAAGTTTTGAGGAGCTTTCCCTGCTTCCCCCCCCGGAGTTGCAGCTCCTGCAGTTTTTGGTTCTGCGCCTCGAGGGTTCGTGCCACCTGGAGTTTGGGGTGGCAGCGGTGAAGGAGGGGGCAATGGAACAGGCTGGGGTGGTGGAGCCTGGGGATTGGGGGTTCAGAAGCAAAGGGACAGGTTCATTATAACACGGTGGCCTGAAATCAAGCAAGGAATCCCCCGGTGGATCGGGCACAGGAGTCATGCCAGATGTTACTGGGGGAGCCTTGCATACGGCCGTTAAACAAACTTGCAGGCAATAACGCTTCTGAACATCGGTTCAGTTTGCCTCATCGTCCCATAGGAACCATACCCCCATTTGCTTGGGGTGGTTCACCTCGAGGTTTTGTCTCAAATGAGTTAGGACTGGGATGCAAAGTGAACCGGCAGAAGGAAACTGCAAGTCGGGCTGGTCCCGAGTATAAAAATTCCATTTCTCTACCTCATTTTACTGCCGATTTACCGTACTGCCTAGCCATATACGTGGCTGGAGTATCAGCAGGGGAAGCCACTGTCGACTGGTTGCTTCCCATTATTACTTGCTAGCTATTCAATTCTTAATTCTTACCTAGGTATTTCCTTCAACAACAACAACAACACCCAAAACGCTTTTGAGGGAAAGAGGAACAAGTCCGGTTTCCTACACCAGCGACCCGGCGGACGGCGTCCCGCCGCCGGATTATCAACTCTGCAATAAAGTACACTTACCGCAGGTATCCACGAAGGATCCTGAGTTCCTCGAATCCCACTTTCTGACACCAGAAATTGTTGTGGATTTTTCCCTTGAATCCACTGGGTTCGGGTGGGCTCACCAATTCGAGGCAGTACACAGAGTCAGGGTAAAATGTAATCCAGTTTATTGAGTGCTAACGCGTTAGCAGACTCTACAAAGGAGAGCTAGCTTTTGGGACTGCCCCCATAAGCTTTTATACCAAACTACAGAAGCATATTTCACACATGCTCAATACAGGTTGAAAGCTGGGTTTTTCCACTTGCCATGCATCATTTCTATTGTTCCTTTGTCTAGTCAAAGCAAGGCTATGGGTTACATCACTAGTTGCTTCACTATCTTTTCTGTGCATGTTATGTTCTTCTTCCCAGCCTCATCCTGTTCATTCCTTATCACAGTTTCCTGCCATCAAGGCTATCCAGCTGCACAGTTCTTTTCTTAGTCTGCAACTTTTCTGCAAGCAAAGCTCTTTCTATACTTTTGCTCTTCCCAGAGTCCCTTTCTGTATTCTTTTCCCAGAGCCCCTTTCTGCACTTTCCCTTACAAGAGGATGGAAGAAGGGGGGGTTAAGATACAGAGAGAGAGAGAGACAACAAGGGGGGATCTTACACCTACACCACACACAGACAGTAATGATGACAAGGCAAGGCTTAGACAAAAAGAGAGTGAGAGGATGAGACAGGGTTAATGATGAGGCCATGGGGATGGAGATGGGAGTAACGTGTGGTCAGCACGCAATGATGATCCCTCCCATCCCATTCTTGTCTAGGGATGTGCGAACAAATTGCGGTTTGGGTTCGGTCGTTCGGTTTGAACCGGTTCAGTCCGGTCGTTTGGTTCAGTCGCCAAGTTTGGGTTTGGTAATTCAGTTCGGTAGAGTTCAGTTTGGTTCAACCGTTCGGAAATAGGTATCGTGTGATCCTGTGATCATGTTGAAAACTGGAAATTCGAGTGCGTGCACAGCTGTGTGGCGAGAGAGTGTGTGTGTTGTGACTGGCTGGGTGTTTGGTGTGTTTTGGCTGTATTTGTGTTGGACTGTGTGTTGGGTTTCGGTTTGACTGTTGGTTTGACTGGTTGGAGAGTGTTGGTGGGTGACTGTTGGTGTTGGCGAGTGTGCTTGTTTAAAAAAAAAAGAAGAAGAAGGTGATCATTAAATGCTTGGCCTGGGGGAAGGCCAAGATGGCGGAGCCGGTGGTGGAGGAAGAGGTTCCTGCTGCTGCTGCTGGACCTTCAGTGGTGGAGGAGGAGCAAGAGCAGGCAGGCACATCCCTCCCTAGCACCCACCCAAACAAGGGCAGGATTAATTGCACATGCCATCCAGGGTCTCTCCATTTGTCATCCCTAGTACCCCAAGGAGGGAGAACTAGAGGCATCATTATAAATGCATGATATTACTTAGGTATTGTTTATGTGTTCCTGTTTCAGAGAGGGTGAGGAGTCACCATATGCCAGCGATGGTGCCATGCGCAGGACACCGAGGCAGAGGTCACCAATGCCACTGCCAGACAGCGGGTGCCCAAGGTCCGATGTCTGGCGGTGGTATGATAAGGAGAATGGATTCTCTGTCTGCAAGGTAAGGCACGGGATGGAACAACAGGGTATGCATTGCCCTCTATGACCTGTTAGGAACAGAAGTCCCCTGCAGAGAGACATTGTCATCCACCCACTTGTGGAGACAGAATGCAGGCAGGGCTTGACACAGACCATTGGTCTGATGCAGTATGGCACTTGTTATGTTCCTTCCTATCTTTTATGTTCTTTAGGAATGCGGCAAAAGATTCAAATGGGCCAGATGGGGACCACATTGGGCCTAATCATGCACGCTGAGAAAGCACACAACCTGACAGTGACCCGGGGGACCTCTGGTGTGCAGCATCAGCACCAGAAGAAGGAGAGGAAGGCAACCCAAAAGAGAAGACACCAAAGCCCTCCCCCCTCCTCCAGCTCCTGGGCCCGGGAGTCTCCAGCAGCAAGGGCCTTTCGGGCCGAGGTGGAGAGGCCCACCCGGGACTTTGTGGCCGGCCTGCAGCAGACAGCGGCCACCATGGAGAACCGACTGGTGGAATAGTTCCAGGCGGTCGAGGTGCGGGAACAGAAGGTGCAGGACTACGCCTAGTACGCCGCAAAGTATGTCTCCACTGAGATGGATGACCTGGAACTCTTTCGCCAGTCGGTCTCCAACTGGCAGGCGGCCATGGCAGGTGCGATCGACTATGCCGTCGAGCACGGCTATGAAATGTCAGCAGGTGTGATGCCCCCTGCCCTACCTCCCATGTCCCCTTTGCCTTTCCCCTGACTTCCGGGAGGCAGGCCCAAAGACTAGTAATAGATAGGGATGGCCAAACAGATAGCGGTTCAGGTTCGGCTGTTCGGTTCGGCTGCGTTCAGTTTGTCTGTTCGGTTCGTCCGTTTGGTTCGACCGCGTTTGGTTCGTTCATCCGTTTGGTTCGGCAGTTTGGTTAGATCACCAGGTTCGGGTTCGTCCGTTCGGTTTGTCTGTTCGGCCGTTCTGCCATTTGGGAAATGTTGCTATGGGTGGTTTTTTTGTTTTTTATATGTTTTTTTGGTTTTTTATTGGGTTTTATATGGTTTTCTTTTGGTTTTTATTTGGATTTTTTGTTTTTATATGGAGTTTTTTAATTTATTTTTTTAATCTAATATTATATCTATCTATCTACACTAAATCTAACTGCTATTAACTATTCTAAATGCTATGAACTAAATGGATTATCTAATAAGTACACAGGGCTACTCCTACAAACACTAAAACTAAATCACTAACGCTATCTCTATCACTAAGCTAGGTCCTACAACTACTATCCCTAACCTATCTATCTATCTCTCTATAGCTATAGCTCTCTATCTCTCTATATATGGGATGGGGGGGGGGGAAATCACAAACACAAGGTTTCAGTTTAAGGTTTAAGTTTCATTTCAGTACAAAACTGAAATGAAACTTAAAGCAATCTAATAATCCTACTCAACGCCTGCGGTTCAGGAACAGTGACTAGCTCAGAAGGTGTTGGGAAGGGGGGAGGCAGATAGTTTCATTCCTTGCAAGCCTCTCCACCCCTGGTGCCTGGAAGTTTGCTCCTCAGTGACTAGTACTACCCCTCCCTGTCACGTTTGACCTTACAGTGAACCTTTTTTTGCCACTCGAACTCACCCGAACGTGATCCGAACTGACTGAAATATTCGGTCATTTCGACGTTCAGAATTGAGTTCAGTTCGGCCAGTTTGTGTTCGGAAGTTCGGTTCAGTTCGGTCGTTCGAACAGGCCAAGTTCGGGCCAAACTCCTAACTTCCAAACCGCGTTCGCCCATCCCTAGTAATAGATAGTTAAGTTTCCATTCTCATTTAAAATATTTTGTTTTTGTTTTATAATGTTGTTGTTGTTCTTGTTATTGTTTTGTTAATAAAAGTTATATTTGTTGTTATTTTTATTAGCTTTGTTTGGCCTTTCCTATCTTTTATCTCTCTGTACCGAAGTTCTGGCTGGTAGGTGGCAGAATCTCATACAGCTTGTTGATCCCTACCAGCAGCAACTGGCACCACATGTAGCGTAGTTAAGATATTAACCCAAAGATGTGCCAGGCAGCAGCAGGGTCTCAACTTGCAGACAGCCCCCCAGGAGGGGCAGGTCTTGTGACTGTGTGGGTGTGCCAGAGAGAAAGAGAGACAGGCTCTTTTGGCAGCAGGCATCCACGGGTGGGTGCGGAGGAGTAGGCTGGTGGGGGGGCAGGCTTGCAGGTGGGCATCAGTGGCCGCTGGCCAGTCAGGTACGAGCCGCGGCAGCACCGAGAATGGAATGACAGCCCCCCTGTGACTGGAATGATGGTCCCAGAATCTCATTGATGGTTCCTGGCATGGGCAGGCATGACTGCTTCAGGTACAGTGGAATGACAGCCTAAAGCCTATGGGAGTCGCATGATGTCCCTAGAATTAGTGCATGGTTGGGCACACTTCATTCAATCATGTGATAGGTAAGTAGGTATAGGAATGTACACAGTCAGGCACATAATACGTTCCATGTTTTGTTATATTCCATCTCATTCTGGTAGGTTTGCTACTGTTCTTCATGGTTCTGGCAGGTGCCAGCTTAAGCTGGTCTCCCCTCCACTCCATCTCTCTCGTTCTAGTGGGGAGCCTGTCACTCTCTTTCTCTGGCCATATAGTGCAGGTGACAGCATGGGTGGGATCGTGTCTGTCTCTCCTTCTAGCAGTGGGGAGACTTTATCTCTTTCTCTCTCTCTCTTATTTCTCTCTCTTTCTCTCTCTCTCTCTCTCTCTCTCTCTCGGCAGCAACCTGGACGGGCAGAAGGCGGGCTGAGGCAGGCTTTGAGCTTGGCAACAACCTGGGTTACAGAACCCTTGGCACAGGCAGCATATAGGTCTGGGGGCCATTGGCAGCAACAGACATTGGTTGCCAGGGTAAAGAACCCTTGGCACAGGCAGCATATAGGTCTCGGGGCCATTGGCACTAGCAGCAGCAGACAGTGGTTTGCCAGGGTACAGAACCCTTGGCACAGACAGCTTATAGGCTTGGGGGCCATTGGCAGCAGCAGCAGCGGACAGTGGGTTGCCAGGGTAAAGAACCCATGGCACAGAGCATATAGGTCAAGGAATATGCTGGTGAAAGCCTCCAGGAAGACTTGGGGAATGGTGCTGGTGAGGGTAGTGAATGCATCCCTTTGTCAGGGGAGATTGTAGCCCAGTCTCAAGGAGGCTGTGGTGCACCCCCTGTTGAAGAAGCCATCCTTGGATGTGAACGCACTCGCCAGCTACCAACCTGTCTCTAATCTTCCCTTTTTAGGGAAGGTTATTGAATGGGCAGTGGCACTGCAGCTCCAGGCGGATTTGGATAACATCGGTTTCCTTGATCCTTTTCAATCTGGGTTCTGCCCCAGCTATGGTACTGAGATGGCGTTGGTGGCCTTGGTGGACGATCTCTGCAAGGAGATGGGTGCAGGATGTTTGACATTTCTGATTCTGCTAGATCTCTCAGCTGCTTTTGACACCGTGGACCATGGACTGCTATTGAGACGGTTGCGAGACCTGGGGGGTCTGGATGAGACTGTCCTTGGGTGGTTCTGCTCATTCCTCTCGGGGAGAAGCCAGTGGGTGGTGCTGGGGACTGAAACATCAAGCCCCCAGGTCTTGTCCTGTGGCATTCTGCAAGGTTTGTTTCTATCTCCATTACTGTTTAATGTGTATATGCAGCCCCTGGGGGAGATCGTGATAGGGTTCGGGGTGCGATGTCACCAATATGCTGATGATACTCAGCTGTACCTCTCATTATCAACTGACCCAGGTCTTGCCGTCTCATTGCTTTCCCAATGTTTGGAGGCCATGGTGGATTGGATGAGGCAGAGCAGACTGAAACTAAATCCCGATAAGATGGAAATGATGGTGGTGGGGAGGTTCTGGCCCCCCTTGTAGGGGGGGTCCATCCTCCTGTTTCCCAGCAGGTTTGGAGTCTGGGGGTGATGTTGGACTCGGGTTTCTGCCTGGATTGGCAGGTGGAGGGGGTGGCTAAGACTGCCTTCCACCTGCTGTATCTGGTACGGAGGCTGTGCCCATACATTTCCAGGCCTGATCTGGCCACTCTTATCCATGTCTTCATCACCTCGAGGCTGGACTACTGCAATGTGCTCTACCTGGGGCTTCCCTTGTTTCTGGTTCGGAGGCTGCAGCTGGTGCAGAATGCGGTGGCCCATCTCCTTATGGGGACTGGGAGATGGGAGAACATAACACCAATGCTTCATGCTCTGCACTGGCTGCCTATAGCATACCGAGCCAGATTCAAGGTGTTGGTATTGATCTATAAAGCCCTGCACAGTCTGGTCCCCTCATACCTCAGGAACTTCCTCACCCTCCGTACCTCAGAGTGATCCCTTTGGTTCACTGGGGGCACCTTCTTGGAGGGCCCCCAGGTGAGATGGGGGGCTACAATGGAGAGGGCATTCTCAGTGGCTGGACTGCAACTCTGGAACTCGCTCCCGGAGGAAGCCCGCCTAGCACCAGGATTGCTAGCATTTTGTCGAGCCTGCAACACCTGGCTGTTCACCCAGGCCTTTGGAGGGGAGGGAGGGAGGGTTGGCTAACTGTGAGTGGATATGGGACTGTTTTTAAATCACTGATTAAGTTGTTTTTTAAATATGGTTTTTATAGAATTTTATTGTATAGTTGATTGCTGTAAGTCGCCCTGAGATACCGTAGGCATGAGGGGGAAGCTAAAAAATATTTATAAACAAATAAAATAAATAAATAAAATATAATTGAGATGGAATATAATTGTGCTATATTCATCTCATTCTGGTAGGTTTACTGCTGGATGTGGGCATTGGGTGCATGAGCACAGATCAGAGTTCTTCCTGGTTCTGGCAGGTAGCAGCTTGAGCTGACCTCCCCTTCACCACATTTCTCTCATTCTAGCAGGGAACCTCTCTCTCTCTCCCTCTCCCTCTCTCTCTGGTCATATAGTGCAGGTGACAGCATGGGTGAGATCATGTCTCTCTCCTTCTAGCAGTGGGGAGAATTTCTCTCTCTCTCTCTCTCTCTCTCTCTCTCTCTCTCTCTTGGCAGCAACCTGGGTGGGCAGACAGGCACCTTGGCATCAGAGGCAGAAAGGCGGGTTGAGGCAGGCTTTGAGTTGGTGGCAACCTGGGGTATAGAACCCTTGGCACAGACAGCATATAGTCCTGCGGGCCATTGGCAGAAAAAGCAGACATTGGTTGCCAGGGTACAAAACCCTTGCCACAGACAGCATATAGGCCTGGGGAGGCATTGGCAGCAGAAGACAGTGGGTTGACGGGGTACAGAACCCTTGGCACAGGCAGCATATAGGCCTGGGGGCCATTGGCACCAGCATCACCAGACATTGGCTGCCAGGGAACAGAACCCTTGGCACAGGCAGCATATAGGCCTGGGGGCCATTGGCAGCAGCAGACAGTGGGTTGCTGAGGTACAGAACCCTTGGCACAGACAGCATATAGGCCTGGGGGCCATTTACAGCAGCAGCAGACATTGGTTGCCAGGGCAGGCAGGCAGGCAGACAGCGTGGCATGAGCGACAGAAGGGCAGGTGGGTTTGCGCAGGCTTCAAGCTAGGCAACGTGGGTGGGCAGACAGGCACCTTGGCATGGGAGGCAGGAAGGTGGACTGTGGCATGCTTTGAGCATGGTGGCAAGCAAGGTGGGCAGACAGGCAGTATGGCATGAGAGGCAGTAGGGCAGGTAGGCTGCGGCATTGGCAGCAGGGCACGCCAATGACTGCCCCTGGCATGGGATGGTGTGTGCCACTGCACCATCAATCCTTGTCCAGGGGCAGCTCGGGGAATCCCAGCAGCAGAAAGTTCACCTTAATGAACAGCAACTGCTCCACCAACTTGGCCCCCAGTCTCAGGCGGTGCGGGGAGCAAATTTCCCCTGCCATCGAGAACACCCACTCACTGGGGACACTGGCAGGTGGGCAGGACAGTATACCGTTGGCCACTTTTAACAGGGCCAGCCACACGTTGGCCTTGCCGGCCGAGTAGGTCAAGGGATTGCTGCTGGGATCAATGCATGACTCTTCCTCCAGGTAGGTCTCCACGGCTTCTGAGGCGCTGTCGTACTCCCTCTAGTAGCTCTGCCTGGGAACCACCTCCACCACTGCCCTAAGGCACGCTGATTGCCCTATTGTTGTGGGGGACCCCATGCTCCCCAAAGTGGCCTGCACATAGACCAAGCTGCTTCTGCTGCTGCTGGCAACAGGGGTGCTTCTGCTGCTGGCACTGTTGCTGCTACCGCTAGGGCTGGGGGCAGGGATAGAACCGCCTGGATGAGAGGGGTGGCTGCTCCCACTCCCACCATCCCCAGTGGTGTCCTGATGCATAACCTGCTCTGCCTGCCGGAACCTCTCCACCAAGCGCATACTTCCAGAGGGCATAGAGTGCTGTCTGGTGTGCCATGCTGCCCTTGACCCTGGGGTCCAGCATTGTTTCCAGGACATATTCCTCCCGCTGCAGGAGTGTGTCAAAACGTGCCTCCAGACCTGACTTAAGCTTCTTCACCAGGTCAAGAGTCTCATTGGCCAGCTTCCTGCCTGCAGGGCCACAATTCCTCCCCCCGAGAATCTTGTCCAGACTCCTGCGGAGACTATAGAGCAAAGGGGTCACCTGGCTGAGGGTGGTGGTCGAGCTGGTCATGGTCTCCATTTTGGCCAGGAACGGTCTCAGGACAAAGACAGTTTGAGCCAGGAGCTCCCATTCTGCCCCATTAAACCCTTTAGGTGCCCAGCAGTCCATCTCCAGTTGAACCTGATGCAAGGCAGCTTTCTGCTCCACAAGCCACTCGAGCATCAGGAACGTGGAATTCCACCGTGTGGCCACATCCTGGTCAAGCTGGTGCCGTGGGGAGCCTTGCTCGGCCTGCTTCTCCCAGAGAAGCTTGCTTTCCTTCACGCTCCAGTTGAAGAACCCTGCCAACTTCCTCTCCCGGTCGATCAGGGAGCTAAGGGTGCCTTCCCCAATCCCCTTCTCCCCCAAGCCCAGAGCGACCCTGACCACCAGGTGAAGGGTGTGTGCGGTGAAAGGGATGCTGGTGAAGCCCCCGTCATGGACTGCCTTTCGTACATTTGCAGCATTGTCTGTCACCACACACCCCTTAGTGAAGGCCATGCCGGGCGTAACCCACTCCCTCACCATAGCGGCCAGGGCTAACTCTAGTTCCTGGAGGTGTGGGGGCTGTCCATGACTTGTTCCTGAAGCAGGGCCCATCTATACCCTGCATCGGGACCCCTCCTGCCACTCCCCAAAGGTGCCTCCGGGTCCTGCCACCAGTGTGACATCATCGCCAGGTAGGTATGTTGCGTGTTTCTACTGGTCCCTGCCAGCTGCTCCCTCACCGGCTCCTTCAAAGCTGTGTACAGCGCTGGCACCACATTCCAACTCAGAGTGGTGCAGAACAGCAGTTTAAACTGGGGGACCAGGAACCCAATCAGTTGCTGGAAGCCCTTGTCCTCTACAATTGAGAAGGGCTTCCCATCCAGCGCAATCATTTCTGCCAACAGGCACTTGGCTTTCTCTTGAAAGTCACGCTGCCCTGCTGCCGATGGCTTTGTCAGCTGCCCTCACCCCAGCTCCTCCATGGTGGACTGATGCTGCTGGCGAGGCTCCTGCTGCTGTTCTTCCCCCCTGCATCTGCTGGCAGAGGCAGCAGTTGGTGCAGGACGCTTGCCTGCTGAAGGAGCCGGGTGACTGGCCGCTGCAGTTGGGAACCTGCTGGCATCCACTTCCCCTGTCTTCCCGCTTAGTAGCAGAGCACTGTGGCATGACTTCAGGTGCCTCGCCATTGCAGTTGTGCCGAGGTTGGTGAGCACCTGCCCACGCTTCACCAGTTTATTGCACAAAGTACACTGCACCTCTCTGGGATCATCTTCTCGCACCAGGTTAAAATGTTCCCAGACAGAGGATTTTTTGCCCCCTCCTGCCTTCTGGTGCGCCCTGGGTGATGCAATGCTGCCAGCACTGCTGGGAGGGGCAGAACTTGGTGGTGGCGACGATGACACAGCTCTGGGATGAGGGACAGTCATCGCCTCAGCTGCAAACATCTCCTCTGCGGCACTAGTGTCTGCCTCTGACTCACTGTCCGCGATCACAATGATGTTCCATGAAGGGGAGTACTGGGACCCTCAGACTAGACTGCCCACCATGCTTCTGGACTCTCCCTGTGGCCCCTTCTATAGCTGCTACTGCTGCTGCTGCTGCTACTCGTCTCCCTACTGCCAATGCTCAGAGATCGGGCCCTGCCTCTAGCAGCTGGGGTGGAATCCACCAGCTCTGGACTGCTGGGGATCGCCTCCACAATGGTGGACATTGGTGGCCCTGGAGGAACATCGGAAGCAGCAGCACGTGCTCCTGCAGCCGCAGCAGAGACAGCCGCAGCCTCATGTACTGCAGGGCTCTGCATAACTAAGCTAACTACTATGTCTATCTATCTATCTATCTATCTATCTATCTATCTATCTATCTATCTATCTATCTATCTATCTATCTATCTANACACTGTATCTCTAGCCATCTCTATAACTAAGGTAACTACTATATCTATCTATCTATCTATCTATCTATCTATCTATCTATCTATCTACACACACACACACCTACACACACACACACAATTACACAGGGGGAAACACAAAGAACACAGGGAGGGGTACAAAACTGAAATGAAAATCAGTCTAATAATAATCCTACTCTAAATAAATCCAAAACTTAAAACAGGGGAAGGGAATAATTAGGGATGGTATAAGAGGGAGAGGGAAAGGATTCAATGGAGGAGGAGGGAGGGAGGGAGATTGAACACAGGGAACACAGGGAGGGGTAAAAACAAAAAATAACACCTACATCTATCTAATATAATCAAATAAATGATAATATGGAGGTAAATGGGTTGGATGGGTGAAATAGGAGGAGAACGGCAATGGATTGGGGAGCTGGGAACTGCTGGGAGAGCAAGTCTTCTGAAATGCCTGCATTCAGGAACAGTGACTAGCTCAGAAGGTGTTGGGAAGGACAATGAGTTTTGTTACTTGCTGCACCCGCCTCACCGCAAGCCCCATTGGCTCCATGCAACCTAGCCCGTGGTCAATCACAGACTGCGAAGCCAGTGGTCTGAGGAGAAAAGGGATGGTGATTGCGCAGGCTGGCTGCTATTCCAAGCCTATCCACTCCTGGTGCCTTGAAGTCTGCTCCTCAGCTGACTCCCCCTCCCTGTCATGTTTTGTCTTCCAGTGACACGTTTTTCCACCCAAACTCATCCTAACTCGATCTGAACCGACCGAACTGTTCAGTCATTTCAGATTTCTGAATCAAGTTCAGTTCGGTCGGTTAGGGTTCAGGTTCAGTCATCAGAACAGATCGAGTTCGGGCTGAACTCCAAACTTACGAACCGCGTTCGCACATCCCTATTCTTGTCCCACTCGGAGCTGCTCCCTTCCTGCCTGGGTGGGCTTGTCTTGTGTGTCCCAGCCATGAGTGACACGTCCCAGGGTGCCCCCCCACCCCGCATCTCTCAGGCCAGTAAGGGCAGCGGTGGCGGAAGATGACATTAATGCTGAAGTCCTTCCCCTACCCCTCGCACTTGTTGCGAGACTCTCAGGGACAGTGTCCTCCTGCCTGCCCCCAGGCACTAGTGGCTCACATTGTCTGTTTTTGCCCCATTAAAGTCAAAATAAATTCCCCGGTCAGCACCGCCACATGCCCAAGCCATAAGTGCTGCAGCTGCTTGCTTTCCATGACATGTCTGTGCGGACGGCCTCCGGCAGTGGCAGGGGCACAGGGCACCCATGCTCCTCCTGACGCACACAGTCTCTCTGTCTGTACCAGAGTGGAGCACCACTCCATGGACTGTCCCACAGGGGTGGGGGGAGGTAGGTAGTCACCTTCAATCAATTCACACAGCCTGCCCCAGCTGCCCTGAGTCTCTCACGCATTGGCAGTGGTAGGCAGCATGAAGCCACCTGCTGTATGCAGCAACACTGTGTGGCTATTCACCTAATGCCTAATGTAGGGAACAAAGCCAGATATCGGAAACATCCACAAAGTGCAGACATGCCACATCTCCTGCTACTGCAAAGCAGGGAATGCAGAATTGTGGAAATATTAACGGGAAGCCACATTATGCGCCGAGTTATCGGAATGGAATGCCGGATCGTTAAAAGCTACTACTTCAGCCCACAGCAGCAGCACTGAGGACTACAAGGCCGAGTCCCCCCCCCACCTCCACGCCATAGAATGTATATGCTCACTGGAGGGGAGTGCCCTAGCAGGGGGCCCATTCCATCTTCTGTACCAGAGCTCATCCCCACCTAGCTACACCCGTGCCAAGAAGGGAGATTCTACAACCTTCCTTTGCAACCTGTTCCATTGCCCAACTAGTCTGGCACTCAAGGAAGAGTTTCCTAATATTTCACTCACATTTATCTTGCTGCAATTTAAGTTCTTTTTCTCCTCCTGTGAAGAATTCCTGCTCTCCATTTTGGCAGTAACTTTTAGAGATTTGAAAACTGCTGCCACCCCCACCCCCAAGTTGCGATGCTATATTTTCACCTCCTTTCATTTTTTCTCATGTGACTTGCATTCTGGCCCCAATATCATCTTGGGGTAATTTCAGATGTGACGGGCCCAAAGGCTCGCCATGCTGAACCACGCACCGCGATCCGTTTCCGATCCCGGTCAGAAATCAGTCCGGCCATCCTGTAGACGTGCCAACCTGATTCCTACTGGGGATCGGAGAGGGGGCGGGGCTTCACAACACGACATGCAGCCGCACAGCCCCGCCCCCATGCTCCCCCAGCTGCCTGCCCTCCGGGAGACAGGTGGGCTCAGCAGCCAATCCGGCCACTGCGCCCGATCCCGTCCCATGGTTGGGACCACAATCCGGCTGGGCTGAAGGTAACAGATGTTACCTTCAGCCCATCCCAGATCATGGCCATTGCGATCAAGGTTGGGGCCTGATCCCACCATGATTCTGGACCTCCGGGCGGCCGGAGGTCCAGAATCGTGGTGAATTTGATTCCCATCAGGTATTCACCATGGTGAACATCTTGCGGAAATCAAACAGACGTTGTGGGAATCATGGCCACCATAGGGGATTCACTGTGGTTGACTGTGATCTCGTAACGTCTGAAATTACCCTTTGTTATTGTTTTCTAAATCTTCTCCAGCATGATGACATGCTTTTCAAAGCACATTGACCCAAATGGAACACAATACTTCTGGAGAGGACTCACCAGTGCTGAGTAATTCCCATGTCTTGTATACAGGGGTATTGCAGCTCAAAATCACATTTGTCAATTTTCATATTCATTGTTGATGAATCATGCTTTACGACTGACTATGCTTGCCAATTACCCCCTTCTTATATTTGTGTATTTCTTATTTTTACTCACAGCACAAGCAATGTGCTTGGCACTGAAGAGGGTTGTGTGTGTGTGTGTGTGTGTGTGCACACATACAGACACACACACATAGAAATGGGGCAGAGTGACTTACCCAAGGCCACCCATGAATTTGTGACTAAATCAGGATTTGAATCCTGGCCTCCAAGATCCAAATCCAGTACCTTATCTACTGGAATACACTATGTCTCTCTGATCTTTTGTTCCTATGCAGAACAGGGATGGACATTTAGACTGAATTATTGATTCAGATCTTTAATTCTTTATTTATTACAGATTATGAATTCAGATATTTCCCATTAAAGTCAATGGAAAATTTTCCCATTGAGCTCCATGGGAAACTGATTTGTACCTGAGACCCATCCCTCCCCAGGACAGTGCAACGTAACTCCCCACCATCCCATTTCCCTCGGCCCCAGAATGGTACTTACTGGCCTCAGACAGCTTGATTGAAACATCACTGTTGCTCTGAGGGCTCAGGCAGTACTCCTTGCTGCAGGATGCTCCCTGCTCTGGATTGCACAAGTGCAAAATGGCCACCAGGGTCGTTTTGTGCATGCGTAAAATGTTCACCACCCTTATGCAAAATGGTGATGGCCAAAATAATGTTGCCACCATTTTGACTAAGGACAATGACCATTTTGTGCATGAGGAAAACGGCCCCAGGAGCCATCTTGCACATGCATTATCCAGAAGAGGGAGGAAGCTGTGGCAAGGGAACATGCTCCGGCACTCCACCCAACAGCAGCAGTGAACCTTCAAGCAAGACCTCCGAGGCCAGTAAGTAGCACTCCAGGCAGGGCCCAAGGGGAAATTCCAGATCTGCAACTCGTGATCTGACCTGGATCTAGCGTGTACACAGATTATTACGTTACTACCACTTCTGGACAGTTGAGGATTAATCCAAATCCATAAAGCCCAACCCTAAACGAGTAACACTTAGTCTATTACATTCTTATGTATGAGACTCAGCCCTGCCAGACTACATGTCTCATCAGGTACCTCAATGACTCAGGGGAGGTGTTGTTTGTAATTTTGTATCCCTACCCACCATTTCCCCACATTTCAGAATTTCAATAATTTGGAAAAAACAAAACAAAGGAAGACATGAAAATAATTGTTTCTATTTTACCAGTGGAAAAATGGTGGCCATCAGTCTTTCCCCTTGGGAATAGAAGTAACTGAAATGTTATTTCATTGAGGTTTTTTTATTTTTTTCATTTTGCTTGCCTGGGTCCCTCTTGCAGATGAAGAACGCTCAGAACATGGGAAAAAATAACCAAACTTCTGTGACCGAGTTTATCCTCTTGGGATTCTCTGATGACCCAATGTATCAGACTCTCCTCTTTGCCATGGGCCTGCTGGTCTACCTGTTCACTTTGGCAGGGAACTTGATCATCATTTCTTTGATCCAAATGGATGTACGGCTCCACACTCCAATGTACTTCCTGCTGGGTAACCTCTCCTTCATTGAGATTTGCTACACCACCTCCACTGTCCCACAAACATTATGGAACCTCATGTCAGGGGACAAGACCATCTCCTTCACTGGCTGCGCACTCCAGTTGTACTTCTTTGGTGCCCTGGGGGGCACAGAGAGCGTCTTCCTCTCTGTCATGGCGTACGACCGCTATGCTGCCATCTGCCATCCATTGCGCTACTCCCTTCTCATGAGACATATAGTATGCATGTGGTTGTTGGTTATTTCCTGGACCATTGGTCACCTCAACTCCATCATCACCACAGTCTTGGTCTTCTCCCTGGACTACTGCGGCTCCAATGAGATAGACCACTTCTTCTGTGACGTCCCACCCCTCCTGCACCTTTCTTGCTCTGACACGTCTTTGAGTGAGATGGTGACCTTCATAATCTCTGGCTGTATTATGATTGTTCCCTTGGGCCTAACTCTCCTCTCCTACATCCTCATTGTCTCTACTGTGCTCAAGATTCGAACGGCCAAGGCCATAAGGAAATCTTTTTCCACCTGTGCCTCCCATCTCATTGTGGTGAGCATCTTCTATGGAACTATCATGTTCGCCTACCTGCGGCCCTCCTCTAGCCACTCCATGACAGAGGACCGCACGGTTGCTGTGCTGTACTCTATGGTCACCCCCCTGCTAAACCCTTTAATCTACAGCTTCAGGAACAAGGAGATACAGGGGGCAATATAGAGAACCCTTAGGAAGTACAGATAGAAGAAACAGAGCTCGTAACAGAGTTACCATGGCTGATGAAACAACAAGAGTGGGATTTAATCTCCCCTGCTCTTGGGCGATATGGGACACTATTTGCATAAAATAAGCATAAATTAAAGTTAAACAGATCTACAACATTGCCTAACTTTGAGTCTTAACTTGAAAAAAGTTGTCTTCAAAATTGGAAGAAACCATATCAGAGGCATATGAAGGCTGCGGTAGGTCTGGGCTCATGGCCCATTATGAGTCTTCTTAGGAAAAGGGGATGGGGGTCTCCTGAGTGAAGGGTGATACTTACTCATGAAGGTAATTGTATGGACAAGTGCAAAGTGATGCACATGGGGAAAAACAACCCAAACTGTATGTACACAGTGATGGGTTCTAAATTAGGAGTTACCACTCAGGAAAAGGACCTTGGAGTCATTGTGAAGAATATACTGAAATCCTCAGCTCAGTGTGTAGTGGCCGTCAAAAAAGCAAACAGAATGTTAGGAATTATACGGAAAGGGCTAGAGAATAAAACTGAAGATATCATAATGCCACTATATAAATTTATGGTGCGACCGCACCTTGAATATTGTGTGCAGTTCTGGTTGCCACATCTTAAACAAAGATCTTGTTGAAATAGAGAGAAGGTAGAGAAGGGCAACAAAAATGATAAAGGGTATGGAACAGCTCCCCTATGAAGAGAGGATAGACATGTTGAGGATCTTCAGCTTGGAGAAGAAACATCTGAGAGGGGATATGATAGAGGTTTTAATAAGAATCACCCAGAACTCTCCAAACTTGGAGATCATTTAGGTAACCAGGAGACAACCCAATTTTGACATGGTACATTGTATATTATGTCTGTACGAGATTGTGGCGATTTGTACTGTTATTGGGGATAAGGAGTAACTAGGGTAACCTTTGTTAGGAATTTTTCAAAGGAGAGTCTTATATATGTACAGGATATATTTTTTATAGACCAAAGATGATCCACAGAGCAAACTAAGTTGCTCGTGTAGGTGAACTCGTATAGTGATCTTTGAATAATTCTTTTTCATATTTTAATTTGATTAAAGACGTATGCGTTTGTCAAGTTGCATTATCTATGAAAGATGTATTTCTAATTGATACGTTTTCTCATATGTTATGAGATTGTAGTTTTTCATGATAAATTTGACCCATATGGGTCGTAAATAAATATCATCATTATGATAGAAGTTTATAAAACCATGAGTGGTGTGGAACAAGTACATAGGGAATAGTTATTCACCCTCTCAAATATTAATAAAGCTAGAGGACACTCCATGAAAGTAGGGGTGTGCACCAGGCCCCTGTGTCATTTTCTGTTTTTGTTTTTGTTATTTAAAATTGTCATTTTCATTATCATTATCATTTTTGTTGTTGTTGTAGTTGTCATTGTTCGTAAATCATAAATAGTTTATTTCCGGCACTAGCTTATCGTCATGGCCAATAGAGTATAAATACCATACAAAATACAAACAATAAAATACAGAAATATAATAACAAATAATTCAGGGAGAGATATTGCAGCTACGAGTACAAGAGATTCAAGCCCCACAAACAAGATACTGGTCAACTCAAGCCAGTACAATATTTCATAGACAACTATGAGCCCAATGGATAATTAGATCCGCTAGATCACACAACCAATATCAAATCCAATATCTAGACAATGGAAACATCTGTCATCAACAATTTTCTCGGCACTGTTCAGCTAGTATAACATAGGATGCGATCGCCCTTAATTCCTGAATATCACTAATGCTGAGCATTCCTATAATTTTCCTCTCATCCGAACAGAACTCTCTTTTCGCCCATAAGGGCTTTAGCCAGACCTCCCTTAAATTCTTGTGAAAAGTACAATATAGCAAGAAATGTGTTAAATCAGCCACACCTCCCTCCTTACACTCACAAACTCGGAGTGCATAGGCCTTGTTACTAAATCGACCATAAAGCATGGCCAAAGTAAATAATTGGAAACGTAATTTCGTGAAAGACCTTTGTTGAGTTGGATTTTCCAATTTATCTGAATATATCTCCAAGCCAAAACTTAATTTAATTTTCGGGAGAAGAGGTGACACCCTCCATTGTGCCAGTTGGGCCATGTCCTCTTGCTTTGTGATGTCCTGCAAATGGACATCAATCATTGTTCTCTGTTGGATCGCACTCTTCCCCAAAAAACAAGATAAGGACCAACCTGCCTTTTGTACATCCATCAGGATCTGGCTCATCCAGATATAGCTTTGGGACCCCTGATACTCTAACTGTTCTTGCAGGCATAGGGAGGGTAAAGAAGATTCTTGACCCAGTACCTCAGCCTTTGCCTTTTCCCTAGGGTTGAAATTGGTAAAGTCCCTGTTTTGGCCCTTAAAACGGCTGCAGGAACACACTGGGGCAGGCCCATTAAATTCGTTAGGAACTTATTTTGCACCATTTCCAACACCTGCCATTTATTTTCTGGAATAATTTCCGTGCCAAAAGTCAGAAGAGTTTGGACCTCCATTCTATAGATGACTAATATATCGGAGAATCTCACTCCTCTAGCCTTTCTTGCCAATCTTAGGATTCCTTTGGCCATTGCTAATGCTTTAATAGCAATTTGTTGCCTATGTTCCCCCCCATATACTGTTATTTTCCAAGGTCATACCCAAGTAGACGTAGGACTCAGTTTGTTGGAAGTCCGTCCCTTTTATATAGTTGTCATTGTTATTGTTATTGTTATTGTTATTGCTATTGCTATTGCTATTGCTATTGCTATTGTTATTGTTATTGTTATTGCTATTGTTATTGTTATTGGTATCATTTCAAACAAAGGTTTTGTTTTTGGAATTGGTTTCATTAATGGTATTGATTCCCATGCACAACTAATTTCTATCTAAATCTAAGGGAGACAGGGGAAGGAAAAAGGAAAACTATCTAATTAATTATCTATATAACTATTTTAATCTAATCTATATGTCTATAACATATATCTATATCTAATCTATATAACTATTATAATCTAATACATTATACATAATTTATAGCTTAGCTCTACGTGTTAGACGCATCTGTAGCAACAATGTCAATTACCTCCAACGCATCAAAGAACTCAAGGAACATCTTCTTACCAGAAACTATCCCTCCCACGTTATAGATTTCAACATAAGCCAGACATCTACAGAAACAAGAGAATTCCTCCTCTACAAGGTGGTAACTAAAACTCACAAAGGATGCCACATCCCCTTAGTTGTGGATTTTCATCCTGTATCTCCGAAGTATCACTTGGCGATTAAAGAAAGTGACCCCCTAGTAGCCAATTCACCACGTCTTGAAAAAGCCATCAACTTCCTCCCTTTGTGTCTTTTCATCAGCCTCCTAATCTATGTAAATTATTTGTGAGATCTGAATTAAAATCACCGGTCAACAACCCTGGATCACATTGCTGTGAATCCAAACGTTGCATTACATGCACCCATCTCAAAGAAACTACCACTTTCAAAAGCAGCAATACATACAGGACCTATGCCATCAAGCAAAACATCACCTGCACATCGAGCAATATAATTTATATGATACAATGTATACATAATGGATGTCACATGCAATATGTGGGGAAAACCACCACGGACCTCTGTACCTGGTTCAGAAATCACAAGTCAGCCATCATCAAGAAGAAAGTGGAACAGCCTGTTGTTAGACATTTTAATTCAGAAGATTACACACTCGCTGACATAGGAATCTTCCCTATAAAAAAACCCTCCAACCCCAAACTACAGGACACCAGGGAAAACTTCTGGATCTACAGACTTGACACCCTCGCGCCCAACGGCCTTAAATTAGAAGATAACACATGAACCCCTATCTTTTCTTGTATGTGCTACTGCATTCCTTGGCTCACCTTAGAACTCTCTCCAATAGGGATGTGTGAACACCGGGGGTTTCAGTGTTCAGCCCGTTTGGGGTTCGGCCGAACCTGAAACCATTTGGTTCGGCCTGTTAGGCCCAAACGGGTTCGGGGGGGCAGTTTTCTCTCCCCCTCCAGACTGTGTGGGTGGAAGGGGTGCTGGGGATTGCCTCCCCCCCTCACCCAGCCTCATAATGTTTTTAAATCCCCCCACCCCAGGGATCACCCTTCCTGGTGGTGCCGGGGCTCTGGCCCCAGGTCCGGCGGCGGGTCCGGAGTAGGGTTGAAATGTTGTACCGCTGCAGCAGCATTTACTGGCAGAAAGTGCTCTTCCGCACCAAGCAGCACGGTTAAGAAGGGAGTGATTTTCACGCCTTGCACTCGCAGCTTTCCGCGGTTGTTGCCATGGTATTTTTGCCACTGTAGATTTCACGCAGAAGCGGCAGGTTTGCCACAGTTTCCCCTTTCCCTTAAGCGTGGCAGCTTTGTGATTCTTGCAGCATTGCAGCCAGGAGAGTAGGATTTTTAGATTGCTTTAAGTTTCATTTCACTTTTGTAATGAAATGAAACTTAAACCATAAACTGAAACCTTGTGTTATGCACTGTACAGACTCATTGAGTATGTAATGTATGTATTTCACTACAGACTCCTCTTCTGTTTGTGATTCCCCCCAATCCCATATATATGGGATGTGTATATATCCATATATATGGATATATGGATGTATATATATCCATATATATCCATATATATATACATATATATAGATATGGATATGGATATGGGATGGGGGGATAGATAGATAGCATAGCATAGCATAGCATTTAGAATAGTTAATAGCAGTTAGATTTAGTGTAGATAGATATATATAATATTAGATAAAAAAACAAAAAAAAACCCCATATAAAAACAAAAAAACCAAATAAAAAGCAAAAGAAAACCATATAAAACCCAATAAAAACAAAAAAACCATATAAAAAACAAAAAAACACCCATAATAACACTTCCCGAATGGCCGAACGGCTGAACGGAACAGCTGAATGGCCTTACTGAATTACTTGTTTGGACGACCGAACCGAACAGCCGAACCCGAACTCGGCGAACTAGCCGAACTGCCGAACTGAACGGATGAACCGAACACAACCGAACCCGAACCGCGATCTGTTCGCCCATTCCTAGTGCTGCCCTGTTTGTTGTCCCTCCTTGTGCACTAGTCTTTGTCCCACTTAGAGTGCAGGGATCCCCAGCCCCAGCAGCAGTGAGCGAGCGCCTGCCTCCTGATGCTAATCCAGGGGATGGGTGTGTGTGTGTCCCTGCTCTTCTGTGAATTTTCTTGTGCGTTAGGGTGCCAAGGACAAATTCGTCCCCTTTGTTGGGATGGCTCTCTGCCTCATTGTAGATGCTCTGCACCCCCAGGTCTCTCTATGTGGCGATCACAAAGGGAAGAGCTTAGTATATGCCGGTAAGAGAAGGGCGCACAAGTGAGAATGGAAGGAGCCCCTCGACGAAGAACTTTTTTTCCAAGGCAGCAACTTTTGCTGTGAAGGAGGGGATGGGGGTGACTCTTCGCCCACCCATGTAGCTGTGCTTCAGGGCTACAAATGAGCTGTTTAAAAAGGCAGTGCCGGTGGTGTAAGAGAGTAGGGATGTGTGAACAGAACCAGGTTCATATGTTTGGCTGTTCGGTGGTTCAGGTCGAACTTTGAGTTCAGATTAGGTATTAGGTTCAGTCGGGCCCAGTCCCATCCTTAGTTCAGTGCTATCAGGAACTGAAAATGACATTTGGTTTTTGAAATAAAAGGAAAAATCTGAAAAACATATTTTTGACTATAACATTTTCGTTTCTTGTTCAATTTTGATGAAATTTGGGGAAATTGTACCCGCGATGGAGGGCACCAAAACTCAAAATGATTAAATAAAGGAAACCGATTTCTGAAGCAATTGAATGTTATGATTTTAAGAAAAGCTCCATACACATTCATGGCTACAACTTCTTTATCTTGCATCCAATGATCATGAAACTTATGCATATTACGTCCCTCCACATCCTTAATACTTCTGCCAATTTTCAGAAAGAGTGGATAAAGGGTCCCAAGGGTATAAGACATTAACCTGAAAATACATTTCCAGCGGTAACATTTTGATATTCCCTTCTGTTTACAGGATATTTGGCAAGAATGTATCAAATACCTTTTCTGCAATTTCAGAAAATGTACAGGAGATTTTGATTAAGGGCTCCAACTATATAAGCAATTAATGTTGTCCCTGTGAAGATCATTATTCAGATGAATATCAGCATATTCAGTGCCAGTCAGAGGCAGACACCCTGCTTGGCAGGGGGAGAGAGACTGTAGGAGGAAGGATTTGGAGGAACCCCAAAGACTGACATACACATTCAATGGGCAAACACATTACTTCAAGATTCTAGCTTTACAGGACCAATTGGTAGTGACTTCGAGGTGGGCCCTGAGGCGGGCATAAGCAACATAACTGGGATTTCTGAGATAGCATCCCAGCAGTCAGGAGGCATAGTTTAAACACATCCAGGCTGGCCAATTATCATCACAATCACATCCTGCAGCACTGAGACAGAGGAAATAAGAAAATATCTATTGACTCTTTCCTAAACAGATGCTTCTGACTTCCCAGAAACAAGAGGGGGAGATATGTTGGGATGGTGCCAGAACAGAATGAGGATATTTGGTTGACGTTTCTGTTGGTCAATTCGCATCACAAACTGATCTTATACCACAGTGACATAAGAGAATCCCACGCATAGGCCCCTTCTCTACATATGTTGTACAGGCATATAAAATTGGGACCCTTTATAAAATCTTTCTGGTATTTGGCAGTAATAATTATTAAGTATAATATATAGCTCTGCCAAATTTCATGTATATTGGTTGGACTACAAAGATGTTATAGTCAGATATACATTTATATGTTAATTGCTTATACCACCAAGACAGTTTTCCCAATCATTCTGAAATTTAGCAATGATAATAAATATGAAAAGAGGTATGAACTGGACAAGTTTTCCCTACATTAGATGTGAGGCAAAGAAGTTACAGCTAAGAATGTATATGTAGAATATTGCAAAATACAATAATTCAACTGCTTATAAAATCAGATTCATTTATCCAATAGTTTTGAAATTTGGTACACGTAATGCTTTCTATTGGAGGTATATGCATCCCAATTTACAGTCACATAGCATAAAAAACAAAAACGTTACAGCTGATAATGTTTTTTCCATTGAAACCAATGGAAATTCAATTCCGAACTCACCGAACGCATCTGAACAGAACGTTCAAATTCGAGTTTGGTTTGCACATTTGATTTAGTTGACCAAACTATTCGAGTTCAGTCTGAACTCCAAGCTTCTGAACCACGTTCACCCATCTCTACAAGAGAGACTCCTCCGGGACTCGGGCTCCCACCTCCTGCGGATGCTGCATATGCTTGGGGCCAGCCCTGATCGCTGATGGCCCCATCCCAGGGCAGGGCACAGGTGCAAATTTTCCCACCACCCCGCGCCATGGTGGCTACGCCCCTGCAGCAGACTCTGAAGCAGGTAGTCAGAGTCACGCTAAGTTCATTCATTCAATGATCTATTATTCAGCATCATGGTACATCAGGGACTCGCGCTCAGTGGCCGAAGGTGACATAAAACCACCTGTGTTTACAAACTGCAGACATGCCACATCTGCATATACCGGCAGCAGGTAAAGCGGAATAGCGGAAATATCGAGGAACAGTCGGCGGTAAGACCCATTAAGTGCTGAGTTCTCAGAATGGAATGGCGGCCCAGTAACAGCCGCTGCCACTTCAGCCCTAGTCCGGAGGCGGTGGCACTCCGGAGTGCTTCTGGCTATTACTAGGCCTTCCAGGTCAAACCGGAAGGCCTAGTAGCAGCCTGAAGCACTCTGCAGCTGGACCCACCACTGCTGCTGCTGCCGCTGCCACCAGAACTAGGGCTGCAGCCCCGGCACCACTAGGTAGGTCGGGCTCCAGGTCCAGCAGTAGTGGTGGCAGCTGTGGTGGGTTTGGTGGGTCCGGCGTCAGTGGTGCTCCAGAGTACTTCAGGCTGCTACTAGGCCTTCTGGTCTAGTTGCGGCCGAAGTGCTCCAGAGTACCACTGCCTCTGGACCCACCGCCGGACCCGCCGCTGTTGGACCCAGGGTCGGAGGCCCGGCACCACCAGGTAGGGCGATCCCTGGGGTGGGTTAAAAAAAAAATGAGGCTGGACAGGGTGGGAGGGGGAGGTGCTCCCCGGTGGCCCTTCCACCCATGCAGTCTGGAGGGTGGAGGGAAAACCAGGGTCCTCCCTTCCCCCCACCCAAACCAGTTTGGAACCTGAACTTTGTGTGGCCGGTACGGGTGGGGGTGGTGGTTCAGATTTGGGGTGTTCGCAAACGATCCATACACCCAGAGTTCGAGCCGAACCCTGAACTTCTGCATCGCATTCGCACAACCCTACTCTCCAACCTCAGAGTTCTAAGAACTGTCAGCTGTGCTCACAATACACTTTATTTCAAAAATCAACTGAGCTGCTGATGAGGGTGGTAGCCAAAACATTCAGCTAATCAATAAATCTCTGTTTATAGTCATTTTCTCTTTATAATTCCTATATATGATTGGCAGCATCCTACCAGGATCCGGAGCTTCCTCGAATGTATCACTGTTTTGTTGCTTATCACATCAGTCTCTCTCTCTCTCTCTCTCTCTCTCTCTCTCTCTCTCTCTCCAGATCTATCTATCTATCTATCTATCTATCTATCTATCTATCATGTACAGGGGGGGGGAGAAGGGCAGGGAAAGGGAGAAAGTAAAGTAAAATGTAGGTTATGAGGAAGGAAAGGTATTGCTAATACAATGAGAACTAGGGTGCAAGCACCACAGTTCTGTAAACGCAACCTGAAGGAGAGAAAACGCAAAGCACAGAAGGAGAGAAAAAGCCTGGCCCTTTCATTATAAAGGGTTGCAGTGCCCTTCTCCAAAGCACCTCTGATTGGTTGTGGGAAGCAGCAGGCATTGAGCAATCACAGAGTGCCATGAGACTTCTGGGGCCTGCTTGCACTATGCATTGGCCAGTGATACATCCATCAGATACTGCTGAGCTGCTCGCCCCTCCCAACACAGGCACAGTTCAAGAGTTCAACCCTGTTTAGGGCTCCGAGATGTCTGCTCCCTCCTCCCCTCTCCACATTTTCCTTCCAAAACTCAACTGCCACAGCACTAATAATAATGACAACGGTAACAACATTGTCATTTTCATTACTGTTATCATTATTCTTGGTTGCCATTTTCATTATTGCAATAAATAAAAATCAATTTCCATTATCGTTATTGTAATAACGAAAATGACATGCACACCCCCTAGTAGCAGATTTAAAACAAATAAAAGAAAGGGTTTTTTCCCCACTCAATACAAAGTTAAGTTGTGGAATTTATTTGTTGCCAGAAGTTCTGGTCAAGGTTGATAGCATAGGTTTAAAACAGGATTAGACAAGTTTCTGGAGAATAGGTCCGTTAGCAGCTATTAGCATGAGGTATGTTTGGGGGATGTAACCTCTTACTGTCAGGAGCTGGGAGTAAACAACAGTAAATGCATCCCTGGCAAGGTGGAAAACACAGTGAACATGGGGGCCTACATATCGGTTGTTTTGGTATAGAAGTGTAGTAAGACTCATCAGGTTTGACAGGCCTAAAATGAAAGGAAAATGTAGTTAAAGCTTTTGCTAAATATCTCCCCATTTAAAAAAAATGTAGCACTGGTTTGGGAGAGGATGAAGAATACAGCTGGCTTTGTAAGGCGGTTGTTAGCTTGACAATGGTGGAATGGGGCATGGTTCTGGCTCAGAGGTGGGAGCTGGTTTGGGAGTGTCATGGGGCTCCGCCGCCATCGCCAGGCCCCCCCTGCATCCACTGCCAATTCCTGGTCCCCTCGCGGCCCCAATGCCAATCCCAGAACCCTGTGAGACCCCATCCCAGCAGAAGAGTGCAACAGAGCTGGCAGCAGAACAGGGGCATGCACTGCCCCCATTTCCAGAGGCTTTTCCTAGGCCAGTATCTGCACCCAGCCCTAGTGAAACAACAATGGAACCTAGAAGCGTTCAACCCACCTGCAAGGAAAGTCTCCAGGTGAGGGCACTAATGATAGGTCTACTTAACCCAGCGCTGCCTTACAGACAGCACTAGTGATCAGGTTTTCCTGTCTGGACTGGCCCCACAGCAGTTTATAGGTGTGTAGTCAGTTTCCCTATTGTTTCCCTTGCTCTCTTCCCTTTGAGTCTGTGAGTGAGAGAATGAGTGCGAACTGAGAGAGTATTTCCCTTCCTCTCCCCCTGGCTGGGAATCCCTTCCCCTCCCACAGTTTGTAAGATCCCCTCCCAGTTCCAAACCCTGGATCCTGGGGCCCCTTCTCTTTCTTTACCCCCACATATTGGAAACACCATCCTTCCTCTCCCTAGAATCCTCCCCAGAGTGTCTGCGGGTGATTGCGTATAATGAGGAGTCACAGAACCCTTGGATCCCCAAGCCTGATGATGATAGGGGCCTAGCTTCCTTGCTTCTAAGCAGTTGGAAGGGCCCAAACACTATCCTGAAGGGCATTTATAGCCAAAGAGATTCCTAGGGGGCCAAGAGGTACCCTGTGTGTGGTTGAGAGGCATCCAGTTCCCTTTTCCCCCTCCCACCATAACAGGTAGAGGGGAGAGTAGAACATGGGGCTGGCTGGCTCAGGGAGTTCAGTGGTTTGGGTAGAGAGAATGTGAAGGTCAGGGAGTCCCCATTTCTCCTTGGATAGGCTAGGCTTCGCTTGGCTGGGCCTGGACAGGAGCCTTTGCAGATGGGAAAAGCTCACTACAGGCTATCCAAGCAGGAAGTTAAACTGAGAGTAAGGCCCTTTTTACATGGGCCACAGTTGCAGGAGGGATTGATGTGGAGGGGGGGGGGACATTGCAGGGGTCGGATGTACACAGGTGTACACTAATTCCTCACACATCTCCATGCATGCCCCCATGCACAGCAACGTCTGTTTTCCCTGGTTGCTCCATGCGGGGACAATGGGTGGAGGTAGGTGGAAGTGTGTCAGTCGAACCCCCACTCACCCACTACAGCAGTCACACAGGCAGCACCTGCATGGGCATAAGTGGGTGCATCTCGTGTAAAAAGGGCCTAAGAGGAGCCAGACTCTGGGTGGTTTTAGACAAGCACCTCCTCACCCATTTCCCACCGATCACCCACCCATCATGTATGTTGCAGGACCGCATTAGAACTCTACATGTAATGGGTGGGTAACGGGTAAGGGGGTGCTTGTCTAAAAACACCATCAGAGATGAATATGTGCTAGAGAAGTGCGAACGCGATTCAGGTGTTCGGTGTTCAGGCCGAATTAGGCCCGTTGAGACGGCAGAACTGAATGACTGAACAGAATGGCCGAACAGAACGAGGAAGCGGCCAAACAGTTAGGCCACGTTCGGGTGGGTTCGGCGGTGTTCAGCTGCGAAAAATGTGACTGGATAGTTGCATTTATTTAGATTAGATAGATTTAGGTGTTATTTTTATTTTTTTACCCCTCCCTGTATTCTTTCTCCCTACCCTCCATTGAATCCTTCCCTCCTCGCACTATATTCCATCTCTGATTTCCTTCCCTTGTTTTTGGATTTATTTAGAGTAGGATTAGTTTGATTTAGGCTTCATTTCAGTTTTGTACCCCTCCCTGTGTTGTTTGTTGTGAGCTGTCTGTGTCCCCCACTCCATCCCTGTTAAGATAGATAGATAGATAGATGTAGGAGTTAGTTTAGTTATTGAGATGGATAGAGATAGTGTGTAGTGATTCAGTTTTAATATTTTATAGTGTGTGTGTAGGACTAGGCCTTTGTAGATATAATATTCCATTTATTTCCATAGATTTTAGAATAGTTAATAGCAGTTAGAGTTAGTGTGTGTGTGTGTGTGTGTGTGTGTGTATGTGTATATATTAGATTACAAATTTGAATAAATAAATAAATAAATAAATAAATTAAATAAAATTAAATATATATATAACATTTCCAATTTCTTGGGTTGGAAGACATGGAGAAGGGAAGCAGGAGAGGCCGGTCTGCCTGTAAGGTGGGCAATGGGGCATGTGGCAGAGGTGGGAGGGGCCGTGCCAGCAGAGTGGCAGCAGACAGCAGCCCGAGCCCATCACCACTCCCCAAACTGCACAGTCCTGATTTTGGGCGACAGGCTTCAGAGGATCCCAGCAGTGGCACTAGGGGGGTGGTTTGGCGGTGCCTCCTGCTAGCATCCTCCACTGCCACGCAGGGCACTGGAACGCCTGCCATCCAGGAGGCTGTGGATGTCTCTGCTGCGACTGCAGGAGTAGTTGCAGGTTCTTCAGGGGCAGGATCAAAAGTTCACCATGGACCACCATCGTCCCCCATTATTGAGGCGATCCCCAGAAATCCAGGGCCAGTGGATCCCACCCCAGCTGCTAGAGGCAGGGCCCAATCCATGGGCAATGGTAGCAGGGAGAGCAGCAGCAGAAAGAGTAGCAGCAGCAGCAGCAGCAGCTATAGGGGCACAGGGAGAGTGGCAGCAGCATTGTTGGTAGTCGATCAGCCTCAGTGACCCAGTATTCCCCTTTGCGGGACATCACTCTTATTGGGGACAGCGAGGCAGACACTAGTCCTGCGGAGGAGATATCTGGAGCTGAGGTGATGGATGTCCCTCCAAGAGCTGTGTTGCCACCATGTTCTGCCCCTCCCAGCAGTGCTGGCAGCGGTACATCACCTGTTGCAGGCCAGAAGGCAGGAGTGGGAAAAATCCTCCATCTGGGTGCATTTTAAGTTGGTGCAGGCAGATAATCCCAGGGAGGTGAAGTGCACTTTGTGCCAGAAGGTGGTGAAGTGTGGGCTGATAATGCGGCCAGTATATTGAGGGCAGTCCATGAGGGGGCTTCACCAGCATCCCTTGCACCACACACACCCTTCACTTGATGCTATGGGCTTGGGGGAGAAGGAGATTGGGGCAGGCACCCGTAGCTCCCTGATCAAGCAGGGGAAGAACCTGGCCGGTTTCTTTAACTGGAGCGTGAAGGGCAGCGACTTCCTCTGGGCCAAGCAGGCCAAGCAAGGCTCCCCAGTGCACCAGCTGGTACAGGATGTGTCCACCAGGTGGAATTTGACGTTCCTGATGCTCAAGCAACTTTTTGAGCAGAAAGCCGCCTTGCATCAGGTGCAACTGGTGTTGAACAGCGGGGCACCTCCAGGGTACAATGGGGTGGAATGGGAGATCCTGGCACACACGGTCTTTGTTTTGAGACCGTTCCTTGCCATGACGGAGACCATCATCTCGTTCATGGCCACAATCAGCCAGGTGACCCCTCTGGTCCAGAGTCTTCTCAGGAGGCTGGAGGAAATTCTCCAGGGGTGGGATTGTGGGCCTCAGGGCAGGAAGCTGGCAAATGAAGCAGTTGACCTGGTGCAGCAACTGAAGACAGGGCTAAAGGTGCAGTTCGATGAGCTCCTGCAGCAGGCAGAATACGTGTTGGAATGGCAACCATGCCAGGGTCAAGGGCAGGGTTGCACACCAGACAGCGCTCTATGGGCACTGGAAGGGTGACCTGGTGGAGAGGTTCCGGCAGGCAGAGTGGGCTCTGAAGAGTGCGCGGCAGCAGAAGCAGCATGACGCCCCTGGAAATGGTGGCAGTGGGAGCAGCAACCCCTTTCAGCCGGCGGGGTCTATCCCTGCCCCAAGCCCTAGCAGTAGCAGCACCAGCAACAGAATTTGCAGCACCAGCACCCCTATTGCCAGTAGCAGCAGCAGCAGCTCCTATTTGCAGGCCACTCTGGAGAGCATGGGCTCTTGCACAGCAGGGCAGGCAGCATGGCTGAGGGCAGTGGTGGAGGTGGTGCCCAGGCAGAGTTACCTGAAGCAGTATAATGGCGCCTCAGCAGCAGTGGAAACCTACCTGGAGGAGAAGCCATGCATTGAACCCAGCAGCGATCCCTTGGCCTATTGGGCCAGCAAGACCAATGTGTGGCCGACCCTGTTCAGAGTGGCCAAGGGTCTCTTCTCCTGCCCACCAATGAGTTCCCCCAGGAAGTGGGTGTTCTCCGTGGCAGGGGACATTTGCTTGCTGCACCGCCTGAGACTGGAGGCCAACTTGGTGGCGCAGTTGCTTTTTATAAAGGTGAACCTTTCGCTGCTGGGATTCCCCGAGCTGCCCCTGGACATGGATTGATGGTGCAATGGCACATGCCATCCCATGCCAGGGGCAGTCTTGAGAAGGGACTCCACCTCAATCTTGGCTGCTGCTGCTGTGCTGAGGTGCTGTCCCTCCCCCCTAATGCCCGGCGCCTACTCTGCCTCTCTCTCTCTCTGACTAGATGGCCTCGGCCGGCTTATCTGACTGACCTCATGACACAGGGTGCCATTGGGAAACTGTAAGCCTGCCAGCTGGCCTCTCTCTACATGATCTCGGCCCGCCTATCTGACTGGCTGTCTCTCACTCATGCTGCACAGTTTTCGCCAGTCTATCTGAGTGCCCTGACAAGGTCCCAGCCTGCCTTCCCCACTGCCTCTCATACCATGCTGCCTGTCTGCCCACCCGTCCAGGTTGCCAAGATGAAACCCTGCCTCAGCCTACCTTTGGCTGTTCATGCCATGCTGCCTGCCCGCCTGCCTGCCCACCCACCCACCCAGGTGACATAGATCAAAGTCTGCCTCAGTCTGCCTTCTGCTCATGCCATGCTGACTGTCTGCCCACCCACCCACCCTGGTGGCCTAGATCAAAGCCTGCCTGAGTCTGTCTTCCCATGCTCATGCCATGCTGCCTGTCATCCCTCCCTGTGGGCAAAGATCAAAGTCTGCCTCAGTCTGCCTTCTGCTCATGCCATGCTGACTGTCTGCCCACCCACCCACCCTGGTGGCCTAGATCAAAGCCTGCCTGAGTCTGTCTTCCCATGCTCATGCCATGCTGCCTGTCATCCCTCCCTGTGGGCAAAGCTGAAGCCCTGCCCCAGCCTACCTACTTCTCATGGCAAAGTGCCTGTGTACCTGCCCTGGCAACCCACTGGCCTGGTAATCTGCTGCTGCTGTCTGCTGGTCCATGGGTGCTCTGCCCTGGCAAATTCAAATGTGCCCACGCAATCCTGCTTCTACCGTCTACTGCTGTATGGGAGCTCTTCCCTTGCAAATCATATCATCTGGGCTCCATGGGTGCTGCACACAGGCAAATCCTGCTTCTGCCGTCTCTGCTGTTCCATGGGTTCTGTGCCCGGGGAATCCAATGTCTGCTGCTGCTACCAATGCTGCCTCTGCTATCTGTGCCATGGGTTCTGTGCCCAGAGAATCCAATGTCTGCTGCTGCTGCCAATGCTGCCTCTGCTGTCTGTGCCACGGGTTTTGTGCCCAGGTAATCCAATGTCTGCTGCTGCTGCTAATGCTGCCTCTGCTGTCTGTGCCATGGGTTCTGTGTCCGGGGAATCCAATGTCTGCTGCTGCTACCAATGCTGCCTCTGCTGTCTGTGCCATGGGTTCTGCTACCTTGCAATCAAACATCTGGTGCTGCTGCCAATGCCACATCTTCTGTCTGTGCCATGGGTTCTGTGTGCGGGCAATCCAATGTCTTCTGCTGCTGCCAATTCTGCCTCTGCTGTCTGTGCCATGGGTTCTGTGTCCTTGAAATCCAATGTCTTCTGCTGCTGCCTCTGTTGTGCCACAGGTACTGGGCCCTGGCAATCCAATGTCTACTACTGGGTGGTCATGTGATTCACCATTGGGCAAGGCTTGACCAATTGGTGGAATAGTTTGTTCAGATCTGGAGAGTAAGATGCAAGCCTGCAATGCCTGGCCATGCAGGGGTGCCAGCCACCGAGCCCTGGCCGGGACTCTGCCACTGCTCCACCAATGCCAGCCATCCTGAAACTGTTGAGGATTTTCGTGGGTAAAATATCAAGACGAGGAGGCTGCCAGCAGATATAAACAGATGAGCTCTTTATTCAGCAGATATCACAGCACTGTGGGCCTCCAGGAGGATCAATAGATCCCGAGCAGCCCCCCCAAAAGGGCAGTACATACTTTATACAGAAATCCTTGGACGGAAGGCCCTTACATGGTTTGTCACATCTGCGCAGAGAAAAAGAATTACACAACTTTCAAAGTAATTGTTTTGAGAAAAAGACAGTTCACTTCTAAGTTCAGGTTGGTGGTGAGATAACAGTGGAGTGAAGGAGGAATAGGGGGGGTTCTTTATCTAAACTGAAACCAGCTGCACGGTTGAGCAAAAGGAATCCTCCCTACATGCAAGGTAATCTTCAAAAGGTGTAGCTTATCTATGTGAGGAGAAACAAAGCCTGTCTAATTTAAAGAGCGAAGCAAGCATTCCTAACATGGCGGGGTAATTACAGGTCAAACAAAATTCTAGGCTTTTAATATTTCTAAGATGGCTGAGGGTTATCACAGGGCAAACAGAAATATGGGTTTTTCTTCATCAAAACGCCCAGCCAAACAGGGGTGCCAGCCGCAGTTACTGTGCTCAGGCAATCTAATGTCTGCTGCTGCTGGTACTGCATGTCAGCCATTTGCTCCTCACTCTTGTAGATGGGCATAGCTCAGATAAGTGTACCGGCAGGCAAGGTTTGCCCAATTTTCAATAGAGCTTCTTGAGCTCAGTTGAGTAGGATGCCAGCCTGAAATGCCCGGCCAAGTAGGGGTGCCAGACACTGAGCCCTGGCCAGGCCTCTGACTCTGCTCCACTGATGCCTGGCTGCCTGGATTTCCCAGCTGAGAGGGGTGCCAGCCACTCCATCCCCAGGATGCACCATCAGTGTTCTGTGGCCTACGTTCCAGGAAGGGAGGGCTGTGTCAGTACAGAAGTTCATTGTCTGCAAATGTCCCACATCCTTGCCAGCCGGCCTGCAAAGCCCGGCCAAGCAGGAGTGCCAGACACCGAGCCCTGGCCGGGTCTCTGCCGCTGCTCCACCAATGCCAGCTAGCCTGCAATGCCTGGCTGAGCAGGCATGATAGCCACAGTTACTGTGCCCGGGCAATCCAATGTCTTCTGATGGTACTGCATGTCACTCATTTGGTCCTCACTCTTGTAGACAAGCATCGCTCGGATGAGTGCGCTGGCAGGCTGGGGTTGGGTGGCCATGTGATTCAGCACTGGGCAAGGCTTGACCAATTGTCAGAATAATTTGTTGAGATCCTGAGAGTAGCATGCATGCTTGCAATGTCTGGCTGAGCAGGGGTGTCCGTCACCAAGCCCTGTCTCGGCCTCTGACGCTTCTCCACCAATATCAGCTAGCCTGCAATGCCTGGCCAAGTAGGGGTGCTGGCCACTCCAGAACCAGGACCCACCATCAGCTTTTTGGGACCTACGTTGCAGGTAGGGAGGGCTGTTATTCCACTTGTTTACAAGTGTCCCACATCAAGGCCAGTCAGTCTGCAATGCCCGGCTTATCAGGGATGGCCACCACCGAGCCTTGGCCGGGCCTCTGCCGCTGCTCCACCAATGCCAGCCAGCCTGGCCCGGCCAAGTAGGGGTGCCAGCCACTCCAGCCCCAGGACCAACCATCAGGGTTCTGGGGCCGTCATTCCACTCACAGGGCTGTCATTCCACATCATCGAGAAACAGCCAGCCACTCCAGTTCCAGGACTCACCCTCAGGGTTCTGGGGCCTATGTTCCATGCATGGAGGGCTATCCATCCACGTCATCAAGAACCTGCCACTCTAGTCCCAGGACCCACCATCAGGGTTCTGGGACCATCATTGCAGCGCTCATCCCCTCCAGGTGAGCAGGGCTCCACCCCACAGCCACAAGCCAAAGGTGCACGCCCGCCCCCAGAAGCCCCCAGCAGCCATTGCAGCGCTCATCCCCTCCAGGTGAGCAGGGCTCCACCCC
>QEPC01001840.1:1197042-1211207 GCA_003113815.1 Sphenodon punctatus
GCCTGAATGTTTGTTTGTCTTCTCCCATGTCTCTCCCGCTGTCCCCTCTCCTTGTCTCCCCCTCCTTGTCTTTTAGATTGTAAGCCACAGGCAGGGACCGCATCTGATTGTATGTTCTGTACAGCGCCAGGTTGCAACTGGCATTTTATAAATGTTTAATAATAATAATAATAATAATAATAATAATAATAATCATTCTACTCACAGAGAGCTGTCATTCCATGGCATCAAGAAACAGGCAGCCACTCCAGCCCCAGGACCCACCATCAGGGTTCTGGGGCCTACGTTCCAGGCAGGGAGGGCTGTCCATCCACCTAATACAGAAGCTGCTGATCCTGTCCCAGGACCCACCATCAGGGTTCTGGGGCCATCATTCTACCAACCCACGTGGAGGTCCTTATTCACTTACAATATGGCCCAAGGAGAGCCGGCTCTGCTCCTGTTGTACACAGAAAGTGATTTGAACTTAGAGGAGGTATCCAGCCTTATAAAATATTACCTCTCAGTCTCCTCACTTCAGAGGAAGCCAGCCACTCCAGTCCCAGAACCCACCATTAGGGTTCTGGGCCCTATGTTACAGGCATGGGGGTTGTCCATTCACATCATCCAGAAGCTGCCACTCCTGTCCCAGGACCCACCATCAGGGTTCTGGGGATGTCATTTTGCTCATAGGGAACTATCATCCTACCATATCAAGAAGCAGCCAGCCACTCTAGCCCCAGGACCCACCGTCAGGGTTCTGAGGCCTACATTACAGACACAGGGGGATATCCATCCACGTCATCTAGAAGCTGCCACTCTAATACCAGGACCCACCATCAGGGTTCTGGGTCTGTCATTCCACTCACAGAGAGCCATTGTTCCACTCCATCAAGTAAGAGCAACTCCAGCCCCAGGACCCACCGTCAGGGTTCTGGGGCCTACATTCCAGGCAGGAAGGGCTGTCCATCCATGCCATCCAGAATCTGCCACTCCTGTCCCAGGACACACCATCAGGGTTCTTGGGCCTACTTTCCAGGCAGGGAAGAGGCCTGACCAGGGCTTGGTGGCTCACACGGCACCCATATGGGGCCGACATTGCAGACTGGCATCCTACTTGCCAGATCTCAACCAACTCTTCTGAAAATTGGTCATGTAGCCTTGCCCAGTGATGATTCATGTGGCCAGCCAGCCAGCCACCACCTGCCATGATGGCAACTAGAAATGGAGAACCCAGCCAGCATAGAGTGAGCAGAACTTGAAGCCTGCCAGCCTGCAATGCCCAGCCATTTAGGGGTGCCAGGCCATCCACTGAGCCCCAAGCCTTCCCAGAATCTGCTGCTGGTGCTGCCTCTGGGTCTCAGATGGCCAGCCCTGGTGTCACGGTTACCCCCAGGGGCCAAGCACTGAGCCTGCCTGCCCGGGCAACCCGGGGTGCCAAGCCTTCCCAGTCTCTGCTGCTGCTGCTGGGTCTCTGATGGCCTGAAATGCTGCCACGGGCACCCCCAGGGACCAAACGCCAAGCCTGCCTGCCCAGGCAACCAGGGGTGCCTAGCTCCAAGCCTTCCCAGTCTCTGATGCTGCTGCTGCTGCTGGGTCTCCAATGACCTGCCATGCTTCCATGGGCACCCCCAGGGGCCAAGTGCCAAGCCTGCCTGCCCGGGCATCCTGGGATGCCAAGCGCCAAGCCTTCCCAGTCTCTGATGCTTCTGCTGGGTCTCTGACGGCTTCCCATGCCTCCATGGGCACCCCTGGGGGTCTCTGAAGCACCCCTAGCCTCCCGTTGGGTCCGAACTCTGCTGAATGTTCATCAGGACCATACTCCACTGGACCGAACCCCCGAACCCGAACTAGGTTGTCGGGCCGAACGGCCGAACATCCAAACCCCATTCTATTCGCACATCCCTAATATGTGCCGCAGTTTCTGGGGTACAATTTCAGACCTCAGATACTAAGTTTTTCAGGAAACTTTGGGTTCATTTTGAACCCAAGTACATAGTTCTAGCATTTGTGTTTTAAATACAGAAGCCAAAAGGGGCTTTCATGTTTATTTGTGTTTTGCCAAAACCAAATGCACCACCTTATAATAAACCAAACTATTTTGGATCAGTAGAACTTTTTTTACCTTTGTATAGGGGTGTGCAATTAGTTTCGTTTTCATTAACTACTAAAATTAATGGAGCCCCATTCATTTTGGTAATTAATATCCTCAAAACAAACGAATGCACAAACAACATACATTTGCCTTCATTAATTTTCATTAAAAAATAAAAATTCTTTAAAAACCTGTGTATGCACAAAATGGCCACCAAGACTGCCATTTGGAAAATGGCTCATACATGCTATTTTGCACATGTGCAGTGGTTTGGGAGTTATTTATTGATTTTTTATTTTTAAAAAAATATTGTTATTTTAAAACAATAAAATTGACAGAAACAAAGTCGGTTTTTATGAAAACAGGAAAGTGGATGAGGATTTAACCCATAAAAGGCAAACGAAAGAGTTGAGTGCTGCACACACTTTTATGATTACCGTTTTTAATATTTGGCATACGGGACTATGTATAACATGCCTACAGTTCTGTTCAGCGCTCCTATTTCAACCAGAGTTGTTTTGCCTGTATAAACAACACACAGAAAAGGTATATAGAAGCAGAGTACAAAAACCAAAGTCAACAACAGTCTGCTTCAAAAATATATATATAATGTTCTAACACAGATACTATGTACTATAAAACCCCTAAGGGGGTTGTATAGATTAAAGGGAGTCTGTCCCCATGTATTGGCAAATAGCCCTTTGGGAGTTCTGTTTGATTTATAGAAATTCTAGAATTGCTGGTACCTGTGTATATTGTACAGCATCATTAGGTTAAAACAAGTCTGTCTATTGTCTCTGAGAAAATTTAGCATTGCTTGCTCAGTAGCATTATTGGTTGTAGCTTACATTGTATGTGTATTGTATTGAATTGATTCTATTTGCTACTGTTTATTAACAGAGAGAAAAGTTTTTGAACACCCCTGAAGAAGCCAATTGTATTGGCGAAATGTTGGACTTATGTATTCTTGCAGCATCATTACTTTGTTTAGTTGACTGTATATTGTCTCATTCTCCTAATATATCTCTTTGTATCTGTGTTAGAACATTATATATATATATATATATATATATATTTGAAGCAGACTGTTGTTGACTTTGCCTGTATAAACAACATGTCTGTCTTTCGGTCTTATCTGTCTGTCTAAGTAAGTCTGAACTATTGTCACATATGTTTATAAACTTCAGGAGTTAACCTGGGAAAACAAATGAATATAAGCAATTAAATCACAGAATTTGTGCCTTTTTTGAACAACTATCCCTCTGATGATACCTGAAGTGTCTTCTCCCAAAGGTGCCTCTGCCAACAACTTATTTGAAAAATGTTTTGAATCTGAACACTTATTGCTGAAATGTCCTCTGTGTGTGTATGTCTCCTGATACGCCTGCTTTGATCACCGAGGGAGTATTTCAGTAGCAAGAATAGACCTGGAACCTGCAGGTACCATGATCAGTCATATGGAAGACCAGAGTCATTATCCTTCCTATTTGCATTGGTTTCAGAATAGCTCAAACGATAAGGAAACTATTTACAAGGCAGTCCAGTACATAAAAGGCAATCCTCAGACACTTATAAGACACATATGAACGTCTATGGAGGTGAGAAAATCTCTCTCTCTCTCTCTCTCTCTCTCTCTTCCCAATCATTCATTCAGGTGCAGTGCACAGGGACGGTACTAGTTGTGCACCAAAATGCTGTACTAGACTTAGTATTAAATCTTCATCCACAGCAAGAGGCAGCATTTTAGAGCTAAACATGGTTATCAGGATACTGGGAGCATGGAATGTACTTTCATACCTTAGGGCAGACTGATGAGTGAAGCAGACCGCACTTAAGGGCAAAATGCCTAGCACAGAGAGGTTGAGGGAGGTGATGTGCAAATGACCACAGGCGATGGATACTAATGTTTTCTTTCTGCGAATGATGATTCACTGTCCACTTTATTCTAGTGCAGCTCTTCAACACGCAACTAGCATGCATGCACATTCCTTGCATATTTGGATGAATGAGAATCGAACCCTCTGTTTCTTCTGTCAACCTCTCTGCATCTTCCCTTTTCTTCCTCCCTTATTTTGCATATTGGAGCAGTTTTATGTTTGCAAATTCATTATATTAATAATTGAATCATCAATGATTTTTATTTAGGAATGACATTTTTATTTGATAGAATTTGGGACTTTACACAAAAGCCCTTCCTATGTTTAATATTGAATCAGCAGACTGTGGCAGAACTTAGTCTTTGCAATACATTGGAAGATAATCCATTTGCATATTTATTTAAATTTGGGGTGATAACTTGAGAAAACTTTAATTTGTTTTCTGTGTCAAAAGTTTGACTTTACATAAAGCTGCTTTTGGAAAGGCTTTAGAGAGATGTCTATGGGCATTTTTACACACACCTTACAGTGCTGGTCTTTCAATCCTCTGGGTTTACAAGTCCACAAGTAAGTTCCGGATGCATTTCTCTCTCTCTCTCTCTCTCTCTCTCTCTCTCTCTGACACACACACACACACACACACACACACACACACACGCACGCCCTGAGGCAGTTCCTGGATGCATTCTTCACACACACTGCCCTGAAGCAGCCTAAAGTAGCCTCAGTTGTAGACGTGACAGGCTGCCATGGAAACCAAGTGACCACAGCTGCCTGCTGCAAAGCAGTTTACCAGAAGAACTTTTTACACACAAGTTCTGGGAGAAGTTCTGTTCAGATGTTCAAAGAGCCAGATGTTTAAGATCTAGGTGAGTGATTTAGACACACAGAAAGTTCAGGATGTAACAGCAAACATGCAGGAGAAATGTGTGTGTAAAAACATCCTATGAAAGTAGCACAAAGTCAAGTATTTGTATTTGTAGTTTATTTATATTTGAGTTTCTGTTTAAGTATTCATATTTAATTATTAACTTTTCTCTTTGTATCCTTACCTGGGTTCCCAACATTTCTACCATTTTGGCCAATGTGGAACACACAGCAAACACATGTTCCTGCATGTGTTTTATTTTGGCCCAGAAGTGAAGTGAGGGTCTGCCGGTTTGGCAAGCCTGTAACGGAAGGAAAATGCAGTTAAAACTACTTCTAAGTCTGCTATCAGTTTAAAAGGGGGAGGTGGATACTGGTTTGGGGGATGGTGGAGAATACGGATGGCTTGATAGGGAGGTTGTTTGGTTGGGGAGGTAGGAATAGGGCATGGATCTGGATTAGAGGGTATCACTTGGTTTAGCAAAGGTCACTGGCTTGGGGAAAGGGGGAATGGAATTTGGGATTAGGTTTAGGGAGATTACTGGTTTGGGGAGGGGTGAATGGTACATGTAGCTGGCTATGGGGTGTTGCTTATTGAGGGGGTATGAGACCACTGGCTTGGGGATTTACAGCTTTTTCCTGGCTTTGCTGGCCTCCATGGGGCTGGGGCTGGTTGCAGTGCTCACTACAGACTTCCCAAGCAGGTGGCTAAGTTGAGAATCAGAACACAGCCTGGCCCCAAACTGAATATGTACTGCAGTTTTAAAGGCCTAGTTTGAAACCTTGGATACCTTGTTTCACAGGAAATTTTTGGTTCACAATTTTTGTTCACTGAGGCCCCTTTCAGACCGCTCCCCCCACCCCCACCCCCAGCATATTGTGGCTGTGGGAGGGAATGCACAGCCAGGATATGCACGGGGATTGGCCGGTATGAAAGCGGGATGCAGAGCACGAAATCCAGCTCTGTCCCTGCGCGTGTCTGCCGGCGAGGGTTTTTATACTAGCCAATCCCCACGCATATCCTGGCTGCACATTCCCTCCCGCTAGCCAGAATATGTGCGGGGGAGGTGGGGAGGTATGAAAGCGGCCTTTGAATCCAAATACACAGCCGTAGTATTTTTCTTTTGAATATAGAACCTGAAAAGGTCTTTTTAAAATTTATTTGTGTTGTATCAAAACCTGAATGCACAGCCCTAATTGAAAGTAGACTGATGTCCTGCTAGAATATAAGAACATAAGATAGTAAGTAGTGTCATACGAGGTCAGAACAATGGTCCATTGAGCCTAGCATCTGTCTCTGACTGTGGCCAATCTTGGTTGCTTGAAAGAAGTATCCAACAGGTTACAATGGGGTGATCCGTTCCCTGTCGTCCACTCTCCACTCCGCTCCACATTTTTCTTGCCTATCCCTGAACTTTTTCTATTTCTACTAAATCTTTTTTGAGATGGGGTGATCAGATCTGTACACAATACTCAAGATGCAGTCACAACATAGATTTATATAGTGGCATTATGTTATTTTCAGTTGTATACTTTATCCTTTAGGGATGTGCGAACAGAACAGAGTCATGTCCCCTCTCAGCTCTAAGCTGAAGAAGCTCTAAGCTTCTCTAAGCTGTCAAGCCTCTCTTTGTACAGAAGCCATTCCATACCCTTTATCATTCTCGTTGTCCTTCTCTGTACCTATTCTGGTTCAGCTATGTCTTTTTTGAGATGGGGTGACCAGAACTGCACACAATATTCCAGGTGTGGTCACACCATTGATTTGTATAGAGACATTATGACATCCTCAGTTTTATTCTCTATCCCTTTGCAAATAACTCCTAACATTCTGTTTGCTTTTTTGACTGCTGCTGCACACTGGTCTGGGGATTTCAGTGTATTGTCCACAATCACTCCCAGATCCTTTTCCTGAGTGGTAACTCCTATCTCAGTACCCAGCATTGTGTACTCATTGTTTGGGTTATTTTCCCCCTATGTGCATCCCTTTACACTTGTCCACATTAAATCTCATATGTCATTTAGATGCCCAGGCACCCAGTCTCGTAAGATCCTGTTGCAGCTCTTCATAGTCTGTCGTGTTTTAACTACCTTGACTAACTTGGTGTCATCTGCAAATTTGATAGACTCACTCTTAATGCCCTTTTACAGATCATTAATGAATACATTAAACAGCACCAGTCCCACTACAGATCCTTGGGGCACACCACTTTTTACATCGCTCCATTGTGAAAACTGACCATTCAGTCCTATTCTTTGCTTCCTATTCTTTAACCAGTTACCGAACCATAGAAAGACACTACCTCCTATCCCATGACTTTTTAATTTTCTCAAGAGTCTCTTGTGAGGGACCTTATCAAATGCTTTCTGGAAATCCAGGTACACTATATCTACTAGGTCTCCCTTGTCACATGCTTATTTACACCTTCAAAGAATTCCAACAGATTAGTGAGGCATGAGTTTTGCTAAATCCATGTTGACTCTTCCTCATTAAGCCATGTTTATCAACATGCTCAGCAATTCTGTTCTTAATGATAGTTTCCACCATTTTGCCCAGCACAGACGTCAAACTTACTGGTCTGTAGTTTCCAGGATCACCTCTGGATTCCTTTTTTAAATATTGGGGTTACATTTGCCCTCAGGTACAGTGGCAGATTTTAGCAATAGGTTACAAATTACTAACAGTAAGTCTGCAATTTCATATTTGTATAACTTTTATTATAAGACTTGGTTGTTTATAAAGCTTTCATATTTACAGCTTTTTTCAGTCTCTCAATGATCAGACACAATGAGATTAGTAACTACAAAGCCCTGATAAAGATTGATTTGAAACATGTTAACAGCATATTGTTATCAGGCATAAGCACCTATTTCCCCGCCCCCCACTTGACAGATGAAGGCGCACCCCCAGAAACAATCAAGGAAATGAGCCAGAGCTGGCTACATTGGCAGCAGCTTACTTAAGCTTTGGGAAGCCTACATTTCACTGCTGGTGACTGAGTGCATGCTTAGGGTTCCCACCTTTGGTTGGGTTTTTCCCTGACACTTCCGTTTTGGCCTATGGGAGTGCCAGGTAAAAACCCACCACAGGTGGCAACCCTACTCATGCTCAGAGTGTAGACTGGCTGCTCTGATCTTCTAGCCCTGTGATCCTGCAGATCTCTGGTTGTCAGTTATGTGTCTAGTGCTTTGTGTGTTTCTTGTTTCTTGTATATTGCATTTCTATTTACCTGTTAAGGCTCCTGTGTCTTCTCCCCTTGTGCCTCCTTTGCCTTGGATTTCCAGCATGCCTTTCCCTTCCCCCCTCTCTGTCCTTTGTGTATTAGATTACTGGCTCTAGTGATTCATTCTCCCCCTCTCCCTCCATCATTCCTTTGGCCCTCCTAGTGTCCCCTTATTCCCCTAGAGGTTTGTCCCTCATACAACCTGCACTCCTAGTCCTGGGGATTTCAAGTGTGTGTTAACTTGTGTGTGTTGGGAGTATTTCCCCCCTCCTTCGTGAGTGCCTTTCTCCACTTAGCCAGAGTTGTGTACCTTCCCCCAGTGATGAGGATTGGCTTTGCCTAAATCAGGCTGCTGTTGTCCATCCTGAGGGGAATCTTTTACCACAGGGACATCTTCAAGGGGAACAGCTCAGTCCTTCAGGGGTGTGGCCTCCAGTTTCCCCTCCACACCCTGACAATTATAGAAATGTGACAACATAGGCATTTTAAAAATGGGTCACAGTTGGGGGGTGGGATCAGTGTGCACACCGGTGTGGGGTCAGTAAAGCATGTGGGTGCATATGCGTATGTACATGGACGCACACCCATCTCCACCCACCTCCACACTTGGAGCCACCGCCATTTTTGCCAATGACTCCATGTGTGGGAAATGGGTGGAGATGGTTGGGTTTCAGGAGCATGCTCATACACCCACCCACCCGCCACGGCATTCACATGAGAGGCGTCCACTCATGCCCATGCAGTGGACCTGAATGGGCATACGCAGGTGCATCTCATGTAAAAAGGACCATATACTTTGATATAGCTTTTACATTGATCCTTGTGATTTCTTTATCTTCACTATTTAATATATATATAAACTCTATTTTTCTGTTTTGGAGCAGCATCATGGGGAACACAGAACTAAAGAACCAGTCTGTCGTCATAGAGTTCATCTTGGTGGGTTTCTCCAGTCTTCCTCAACTACAGATCCCCTTCTTTTTGGCATTCACCTTTATCTACACAGCAGCCCTGGCTGGAAACATCCTCCTCATTCTTGCCATAATCTCCAGCAAAAAACTCCACACCCCAATGTACTTCTTGCTCCTCAACTTGTCCTTGATAAATATCTTCTCCATTTCAGTCACCACTCCCAAGATGCTGCACAACTTTCTGATCCAGAGAAGGACCATAACATTTTCTGGCTGTGTTGCACAGATATATCTCTTTATAGGGGCTTTGGGGACAGAGCTTATGACCCTTGCTGTTATGGCTTTTGACCGCTATGCTGCTATCTGCCATCCCTTGCGTTACACAGTTATCATGAGAAAGGAGGTTTGCTTTGGGTTAATAGCTGGTGTGTGGGTTGCTGGAATGGTGAATTCTGCCGTTCATACTGGCCTTATGATGAAGTTGTCTTTCTGTAGGTCCAATGTCGTGAACCATTTCTTTTGCGACCTGCCTCCAGTTTTAAAACTCTTTTGTTCAGACACCAGCCTCAATGAATTCATGGCTTTTTGGGCTGATCTTGTCTTTGCAGTTGGGAACTGTACATTGACTCTAATGTCGTACTGCTTTATCTTGAGAACTATCCTGAGGATCCGCTCCACTGAAGGAAAGAAGAAAGCCTTTTCCACATGTTCCTCCCACCTTCTGGTAGTCAGCTTTTACTACTCCACAGTTATCTACACATACATTAGGCCATCCTCGGCCTTCACTCTGGAGAAAGACAAGGGGGTCAGTGTCCTGTATGCAGTGATAACCCCAGTGCTCAATCCAATCATATACTCACTAAGAAACAAAGAGGTTAAAGAGGCCCTCAGGAAAGTAAGAAGTCAAATTAGGCTGTTCAACAGACCTAGAGCTCAGCCTATCTCTGTAGCACACCTCTGTATCACACAATCCAAGCACTGAACATAGAGGCTTAACCTGGCATGTAAATGTCAGTTACATCCATAAGGATAATGTTTGGGTGTCTTTGGAAGGGCTAGTGAGTGACCACCCCTGGACCTGCTCAGGGACTAGCCAGCCCCACATCCCCAGCATACAGTCCCACTTGGGCTTGGTTTATACAGACTCAGCAACTGCTGGGGCCCACACTCCACACACACAACACCCCATCCACCACACTATAGAGCTGTGTGAAGATCGCCTGACACTCTAGGCTTCTGCCCAGCCCGCAGCTCTATGGCATTGCCCAGGGCAACCCCTGGGTGAGAGTGGAGCTTTAATAACTGTCCGCTGAGTAGATAGACTGTAGCTCTGACTCTGGCTGGTTCCCCATGTTCGGACAACCTGCTTCACTGGTGGTGCTTTGGGATGTTCCAGAGCACCATCAATGGGACTGGAACAAAGCAGGCACCACCTGCTCTGTTTCTGATCCACCTGCACATCTGGCAACCTGCCTTTGCAGGAGCCAGGAGGGTCTCTGCTTCTAAAGGGCTGAGCCAGCCTGCAGCAGGGGGTTCTTCTGGAAATAGAAGGGACAGTGCTGAGTCATGAGTGATAGGCTGAAACTCAATCTCATTATTTTCTCAATTCTCACAGGGAATTGGGGTTCTCGACAAGAATCAAGAAAAAAAACAGAGAATCAAGAAAATCAAATATCTCAACATATCGAGATTTTTTTCTTGATAATAATTTTTTTAAAAAACACACCATGCATGTGCAAAATAGCCGCTGGGGCCATTCTGCAGCTGTGGATCCCTTTTCCAAGACAGAGTGGACACGGGCAGCATCGGTGCCATTTTGGAAAAGAGCAGTCAGTCTTCACATGTGCAGAACAACTGTTCTTTTCCAAAATAGCACTGACACTGCCCACACCATCTTGGAAAAGGGATCACGTGTACAGTGAGTTTTTTGTGATTTTGCTAGGGTTGCTAGGGTTTTGCATGATTTTGCTAGGGGTCGGGAAGCAGGATGGAGAGGGCAGAACTTGTGCATTCTATTGGCTAGCAGGAGTCTGAGCACCCAATAGAATGCATGAAAACTGTGCTGAGCCTGCTTCTTCCCTTCAGCTCCCCCCTCCCATTTGGAAACAGGGAGGAGTACGCTAATTGATTTGCAGGTTTACCCATGTGATTATGTTGTCTGGGGCTGGAAACAGATGGGTGCGGGGAGTTGAAGGGAAGAGGCGGGCTCAGCACTGCCTTTCAACATTCTGTTGGGTGCTCAGAATCCTACTAGCCAGTAGAATGCTCAAGATATGCCCCCTCCATCCTGCTGCCCCCTCCCATTTGGAAAGGGCTTCCAGATGGGAGGGGGGAGAGCTGAAGGGAAGAGGCAGGCTCAGCACAGCTTTTCAGCATTCTATTGGCTGCTGACTCCTGCTATCCAATAGAATGCTAAGAGATCAGTTGAGCCTGCCCCCTCCCTCTTGGTCTCCTCCTCCCATTCCTGAAAATGTGACTTCAGAAAACTTTCCCCACCAAGACAGCTGCCAGCCCCAGACAAAATAAAGCTGAGCAGGGAAGAGTGTAGCTTCCTCCTCCCTCCCTCTCTCCTTCCTTTCCCCCATCAGCACTGGGTATTCTGTTTTTCAAGAGTCTCGCTTTTCTTGGCGAGAATCCAGCTGATTCTCATCTTATTCTCGTTTACAAGAACAAGAAAAGAAATTGTGATTCTCGTCGAGAAACATGAAAAAACAAGAACTGAGTTTCAACCTTACTTTCTGGACACAATTCAAGGTGCTACTTTTGACATTTAAAGCTCTAAATGGTCTGGGCCCCACATATCTGAAAGATGTCCTATCTTTCCATGCCCCACTGCAGCCTCTGCGATGGGCCAGGAGCACCTCCCTCGGAGGACCATTGGTTAGTCTTGTTTGTACAGTGAGGGCTCACAGGGAGATGTTCTTGGTGACTGCCCCAATGCCATGGAACTCCCTTTCCCAAGAGGTTTGATTGAGCCCAAGCTTGTAAGTCTTTTTTTTATTATTATTTGTCAGGGTATTTGGTGGGCAGGGATAGGGAATGGGGAGTTTTTGGGGGTGGGGGTTGGGATAGGGTTTGGGGGAGAGTTTTGTGGGGCTGTGGTGGGGTCGGGGAAGGGTGAGGAGAAAGGTTGGGTTTTGGGGGGTTTTATGCTGTTTTTATATGTATTGTTTTTACTTGTTTTGTAAGCTGCCCTGAGCCATTTGGGAAGGATGGGGTAGAAATAAAAATAAATAAAATAAATAAATATGGAAAGGCTGAAAACTTGGACCTGATCCTTGGAAATGCTTGTGAATAATTCTTCTACTACTCGCTTCAGCCCTACAAATAATACTTTACAATTAATGTTTTATGGGCTCATGTGAATTTCTGTAGTGGTTGCATCCCAAGAGAGACCAATCCCATGAAACGAAACCTCTGATCACCCAACATTAATTGGAAGGACTATTTCTGGCAGGCCAAGGCAGCTGATATGCATGGGCAGCAACTCCAGGAAAATTGTGCCTGAGCTATAGCTGCTCTTCATTCACTTTCTACATTTCACATGAAATATATTGAGCTTTAAAGCTGACCTCCTTGTCAGGAGACAATGCACAAGCAAATAGGTGATCTCAGTTTATGGGGCTATACTTCAGGTAGGATAGATTTTCTGAGAAACTTTTAGTCTGTTTTTAGTCACAGAACAAATACTGTGTGTGGGTTGCTTTTTCTGCTTCAGTAATTTCTCGCAGCTTCCCAAAAGAGAGACCATCTAGGATTAGAAAGGGTTTTCCATTTACTCTTTAACTTCTGTGGCAAGACTGGCCAAGAAAGATGTCGAATGATCAGACACTTCAATGGAACTGAGACCATTCAAATTTTGCTAGACACTATGGAGACAGCAAAGAGTTAGATCAATAGACAGAAAGACAAGCAGAAGCAGGGGGATATTTACCTGCGGTGAAACCTTGCAGACTCTCAACAATAGAAGTTGATTGAAAAAGAGGGACCATCTTAATCAATTTGTCTCTCACGTTTCAGAGGCTAGATATTTCTGACAGATAAGCAGATAGTTTAAAGAATATACCAGATTTACGTAGATAGAAAGCTAGTTTGGTTATACAGTGGGAGATACTAAACTAGGCACAAAGGGAAGCTGATATCAAAAATTGGACACACACACACACACACACACACACACACACACACACACACGGACTGATTGACATCTTAACTTCTTAACCTAAGAACTTCTAAGAATGCACAAGTTCTTAACTTCTTAACTTCTTAGTGGGGGAGGGTTGGCCTTTAAGGCCCTTTTTACATGGACCACAAGTGCGGGAGGGATGGGTGTGTGCACCAGTGTGTGTGTGTGTACATGGGTGCACACCAATCCCCCTCCCCCACACCTCACATCCCCTCACATGGAGCAATCTCCATTTTGGCCAATTACTCAGTGCGTGGGCAATGGGTGGAGAGGTGGGTGAAGGTGCATGGGTCATGGGAGTGTGTACGCCCCCAACTCACCTGCCATGGCAGTCACATGGGTGGCACCCACTGATGCCCACACAGCGAACCTGCATGGACATTAATGGGTTCTTCTCATGTAAAAAGGCCCTAAGTGTGCACTCACATATTATTATTATTATTATTATTATTATTATTATTATTATTATTATTATTATTATTATTATAAACATTTGTATAGCACCAGCCATGTACCTGGTGCTTTACAGAAAAAAGATAAAAACGCTGTTCCTGCCTACGGCTTACAATCTAAAAAGACAAGGAGGGGGCGACAAGGAGAGAGGACAAAGGGAAGACAAGGGAGAAGCAAACTAACATGCAAGTGGCTGCAAAGTCTCAGGTGTGCATGCTTGGCTTGGTTACAGTTAGGCAGGAGTCTGCAAAGGATGGCAGACTGTAAGTAATTAGGGGAAAGCAACTAGAAGGCATTGGGAAAAGCAGCACGGAAGAAGTGGGTCTTGAGGAGGGATTTGAAGGTGCGGAGGGAGGAGGTGAGGCAGATGTGGGTAGGGAGGGAGTTTCAGGCATGGGGCCAGCGAGGGAGAAGGGACTAAGGCGGTTAGGGGAGCATGGGAGATGAGGGAGAGTGAGGGAGGGGACAGGAGAAGCAGAGGGTGCGTGCAGGAGTTCATAAGAAGATTAGGGCTGAGAGGTAAGGGAGAGCTTGGCTGTGAAGTGTTTTATAGGTGAATACCAGGAGTTTAAA
>QEPC01001840.1:1212936-1227865 GCA_003113815.1 Sphenodon punctatus
CGGTACCCCGGAATCCGGTACCGGGTCCGGATTACCGGGTCGAATCCGATAATGCCGGTACGCCCGATACCGGCATTATCGGATACCGGATTCTACCGGTTTCCCACCCCTAATTGGTGATCTTGGCAAGGGCAGTTTCCGTGGAGTGAATGGGGTGGAAGCCAGACTGGAGAGGGTCCAGGGAGGAGTTGACAGAGAGGAGGTCCAGGCAGCAGGAGTAGACAACACATTCCATAAATGTAGAGGCAAAAGGAAGGAGGGAGACCGGCCGGTAACTAGAGGGGTTAATTTTATAACTAGGATAGGATATCTTGTGGTAAAGAAAGCACAGGGTCTCTACCCTGTTTTAACTTTGAACTCCAAAATGAGTGGTAAACTACCCGCCATTCTTGTCTTCAAAACTGTTGCCCATCACTAGCGTTCACATGTTACAGTAGTAAAGGGTAGTTGACCAATGAGTGGTGATAAAATAATTGACACGCTTGAGAGGATTCAGAGGAGAGCAACATAGGGTGTTTTGATACAAGTACCTTTCCACCCATCACCCAGTCATCACGCACATTGCAGGGCTGAATAGGGTGCCAATGCGGCCCTGCAACATGCATGATGGATGGGTGACAGGTGGATAATGGGTGGGGAGGTGCTTGTCTAAAAACACCCAAAGATGATAAAGGGCATGGAAGAAAAGACTCACAAAGAGAGATTAAAGGAACTTGGAATGTTTAGTCTAGAAGAAAGAAGGGTGAGGGGAGGCATGATTACAATTTTCAAATATGTAAAGAACTGCTGTGAACAAAATGTTGCCCATTTTGTGAACAAAATGTTGCCCAGGGTCATGTCTCATAATGTTCTCTGTTGTGGCATGACCTAGGGATGGGCGAACGCGGTTCAGAATTTCGGAGTTCGGCCCGAACTCGGCTGGTTCGGACGACCAAACTGAACTGAACTTCCGAACAGGAACTGGCCGAACTGAACTCAATCCGAACGTCGAAATGACCGAACAGTTCGGTTAGTTTGAATCGCGTTCGGGTGAGTTCAGGTGGCAAAAAAAGTTTCACTGTGAAAGGTCAAACGTGACAGGGAGGGGTCACTGGGGAGCAGACTTCCAGGCACCAGAGTCTTGCAAGAAATGAAACTATCTGCCTCCCCCCTTCCCAACACCTTCTGAGCTAGTCACTGTTCCAGAACAGCAGATGTTGAGTAGGATTATTAGATTGCTTTAAGTTTCATTTCAGTTTTGTACTGTGAAATGAAACTTAATCCTTAAACTGAAACCTTGTGTTTGTGATTCCCCCCCACAATCCCATAGAGAGAGAGAGAGAGAGAGAGAGAGAAATAGGTTAGGGACAGTAGACAGTTGTAGGAGTTAGCTTAGTGATAGAGTTAGCTTAGTGATAGAGATAGCGTTAGTGATTTAGTTTTAGTGTTTGTAGGAGTAGACCTGTATACTTATTAGATAATCCATTTAGTTCATAGCATTTAGAATAGTTAATAGCAGTTAGATTTAGTGTAGATATATATATATAATATTAGATAAAAAAATTAAATAAAAAAAACCCATATAAAAACAAAAAAACCAAATAAAAAGCAAAAGTAAACCATATAACACCCAATAAAAAACAAAAAAACCCATATAAAAAACAACAAAAACACCCATAACAACATTTCCCGAATGGCTGAACGGCCGAATCGAACAGCTGAACGGCCGAACTAAACAGCCATTCGGCTATTCGGAACAGCCGAACCGAACGGCCGAACCCGAACCTGGCGAACTAACCGAACTGCCGAACCGAATGGACGAACCGAACGGATGAACCAAACGGACGAACTGAACAACACATAATGAGGATATTTGGTTGACATTTCTACTGGCCAATTGGCAGCACAAACTGATCTTATACCACAGTGACACATAAGAGAATCTCTGGCATAGGCGCCTTCTCTACATATGTTGTGCAGGCATATAAAATTGGGACAATTCTTTACATCTGTCTCATATTTGGCAGAGATGATCAATAAAGTGTGATATACAGTCGTGCCAAACTTAATATACACTGGTTGGACTACAAAGATGTTACAGTCAGACATACATTTATAAGTTAATTGCTTATACCCCCAGCACCCTTTAGCCAATCCTTCTTAAAGTTGGCAGAGATAGTAAATATGGGATGGGGGTGTAAACATGACAAGTTTCATCTACATTAAATGTGAGGCAAATAAGGAATGTATATAAAGATTTTTGCAAAATAATATAATTCAACTGCTTATAAAATTGGATTCCTTTATCCAATTCTTTTGGAATTTGTAACACTTAATGTCTTCCATTGTCAGTACAAGCTATCCAGGTTACAGACATATATAATGAAAATCAAAAACTCTACAGCTAAAAATGTGTTTTCCATTGAAATCAATGGAAAACGAAAACAAAAGCAAAAACAAAAATGAAAATTTGATATTTATGAAAAAGAAAACAACATATTTAAACAATAAAAAACAAATATGACATGGGCCTCTGGTGTACACCTCTGTTAAACAGACAGACATGGAGGCTGGCTGCCTGCCTCCGGAACTGCTCCAGGGGTGGACCCCCACAGCCACCGAATTGCAAATCCACTTTGGTCTGCTTTAGATGGACCTGCAGGTGTCTCTGGACCACATTTTACCATGCTGCACCATAGAGTTGTGGCCATTCATCAAATGCTCTAGTCTTGTGGCCACAAGTCCATGGTGCTGACTGGGGCAACAGCTGACTGGGTGTGGAGCTGAAGTGTGGGTTCACCGAACACATTGACAGAAGCTCCACTGCTCCACTTTCAGCCATTGCCCTGGGTTTGGCTGGCCAACTCCATGTTGCACACTCGGGGATTTTCCGGTGTGCCACCAGATTTGCACATCTGGCAGGCACCTCTGCACAGCCTAGTCAACCCTGGGGGTTGGAGGGAAGGGAGGGGTAAATGGGGGAGATTGGTGGGGTGGGGGATTTGGGGAATTGGAGGGTAGGGGTAGGGTCGGGTTTTTTTAAATTAATTTAAAAGTGATGTTGGTTTTAATGTATTTTATTGTTTTATTGTATTGTTATCTGCCTTGAGATGCCATGGGCATGAGGGGGAGGCATAAAAACGTAAATAAATAAATAAATAAAGCAGGTAGAAGCAGAGCTGTTGTCCATCTAAAAGCACCCAATGTGTCTGGGAACTCCAAAAATGTGAAATTGTCATTCACAGAGAAAGGTTACATTTCTACAGAGTACATACTTACTAAGTATTACTAATTTGTGCTGAAATTTTGTGCGAGTATAGCACCCACACTCGTACCTAGAATGGACAAAAGTCCCACTGAAAAGAAAGAAGGAGACTTCTGCTGCACTGACTGTTAGCATGGGCATTATCAGTGGAGGATCACACAGTTAATCAGAAAACATGTGAGGATTAAAGAAGTGGGATAGCAGAGTAGTATAGCATTGATCTATATGTGCTAGAGAGTTACTCTATCCTTGAGTTTCTGCATGGTTCTGTGGTCATCAGTATGTACTACAAAAATATTACATAGATAATAAGCCATTATACTAAGATACACATTATACATTGATATTGGATACTAAGCCATTGAGATCCAGTGTGGTGTAATGGTACTGGGACCAGTAAGTAGGGGGAGGCCCTGTTTCAAGACTTGCCTTGGCCATGAACTCAATGGGTGACCTTGGGACCGTCATAGACCTTTTAGCCTAACCTATCTCACAGGGTTGTTGAGAAAATTACTAGTTGAGTTAGTTAGTTTAATGTTAATTGTTAAAAGTGAATAAATTGGCATGTGAGTCACTCTGAGCCTAAGGGAAAGGGGAGGAAACAAACTGAAATAAATAAATTAAATAAATAAATAAATATCCAATAGACAGTTCATAGTTACAGGAGACCAAGTAGTTAAGATGGCACTTCTGTTGATGAGAGTATGTAAGGTATTCCTAAAGTGAGATTGGAAAGATTCCTGTTTACCTTGAAAGCATGCATACTCTCAACAACTGAAGTTGGTCCAATAAAGGGATCATCATCTAAATTTCCACTCTCTGTTTGGAACAAATGCAATCACTCTCTCTCGAGTTACTATAGATGTTCTCAGACTTTACTTATATACTCAAGATACACTGAGTGGATACTACATTTTTACTATAGAGTTACTTCATAGATACAGCACAGTTTGTTTGGTATACCTGAGACTCATACATGACCTTAGACTTAAAAACAAAAACAAAACATTCACACTTCAGTTAGTTTGTATATTATTTTGATTCCCCAACAAAAAGAAGGTGTCTTTTGACTAAGTTTCTCATAGAATTCTTTATCTTCTTGTTCCTCAGTGTGTAGATCATGGGGTTCATCAGCGGGAAGATCACAGTGTGAAAGAAAGCAACCATCTTCTCCATGGGGATGGTCTGTAAGGGAAGAGTATAGAGGTAGATGGCAGGGCAGCTCATAATAAAGACAACAATGATGTGGGAGATGCAAGTGGAGGCTGCTTTGCTCCTTCCTTTAGGAGAGTGAATCCAAAGCCTTATTAGGAGGATGGTGTAGGAGATTACTAGTAGGATAAAAGCCATCAGAATGACCACTCCATTGTTGAAGAATATAAGCAGCTTCACCTTGTGGGTATCCATGCAGGCCAGTGTGACAACCTGCTGAACATCACAGAAGAAATTATCCACCACATTGGGACCACAATAAGGGAGCTGGATGATCAGAGCAAAGAGGATGATACCATGAATGAAGCCACCTGTCCAAGCCCCAGCCACCAGGAGACAGCAGATTCTCTTGTTCACCAGCACAGAGTAGTGCAAAGGCCGGCATATGGCCACATACCTGTCATAGGCCATGGCCATGAGAAGGAAGGCCTCACCTGCCCCAAGGAAATGGAGGAAGAAGAGCTGGGACATGCAGCCCCCATAGGAGATGGCCTTGTTCTTGGAGGACAAGTCAGCCAGCATCTTTGGTGGCGTGATGAAGCAGTAGCAAATGTCCAGGAAGGCCAGGTTGGCCAAAAAGAAGTACATGGGAGAGTCCAATTGAGGGTCACTTCGGATTGTCACAATGATGAGGACGTTCCCTGGAAGGACGATGGCATAGAAGAGCAGAAAGAGAGGGAGTAGGATGAGCTGGACGTCAGGGGTCTGGCCCAATCCCAGGAGGATGAATTCTGTCACAGTTGTGCTGTTTCCCCACTCCATTCCATCTATGTGTCCCCCTGTAACATACATATGGGCACCTTTACCTTACTGCTGTCCCCAACATCCCCATTCCACTACAGCATAGGTTGGGAAACCTTTCACTTCCAGGGGCCACCTTGAAAATTTGTACAAGCTCCAAGGGCCACATAGAATTTGGGAGAAGAGTGTTTAAGGAGTGCACTCCTCTGTTTAAGTAAGAGGAGGGTCCATATTATGGATTTGTCCCCTATCCTGTATGCATGCTCTCATCTCTCTTCCCTTACTCTGGGTTCAGTCTTTCAGAATTTGGGTAGGAACTTGGTCTGAGAACCAGATCCAGGAACTGGGAAGGGGGCCACATAAAAAGTAACTGCATGCCACACTTGGCCCATGGACTTGAGGTCCCCCAACCCTGCTGTACATCTATTCCACATACACTCCATAGGGGAAAAAAAACCAAAGTTCATTCCTGCCGCAAAATCTTTTTGCAATTTTTTTTTTTTAAAAAAAGAAAAAGAGCAAGATAAAAAAAGAGAGAAATTGGTTTTTTCAAATGAGAAGAGAGAGAGTAATGTCAGAAATTGGGAAAGAGTAGGCTTACCTCTTGTTTTGACATTTCCACTATCCACATCACATTTTTAACTTTTGCTACATAAAAGTTGTAGCACTGTATCTAATGAGCTATGGGAACAGTCCTCTGGTGGGATAGCATATAAACTAGTAATTACTGTGAGCATGGGTACCACTGAAATGAATCTAACTCATTTCATGTTCACACTAGCTGTTGATGAGTGCTAGCCCACCTGAGGATCACACTGTATGTGTTCCTATTTCCACTGGCCCTTTTTACATGGGTCGTGGCATGGGGTGTGTGTGTGTATCCCTATGTGCTGCAGTCCGTGTGCACTGAGAGGGTGTAGATATGTGCATACCCATCTAAACCCACTCCACCCATCCCTACGCATGGAGGCACCTCTGTTTTTGCCAGTGCCTCCATGCTTGGGGATGGGTGTGCATGCATGTACATGGGAGCGTGCACCCCAATGGGATTTACACATAGGTGCCGCCTGTGTAAAAAGGACCACTGTGTGGAGGGTCAGGGAGGAACAGACATCAGCCCTGTGTGGGAATTACATCCTGTTGTATCATAATGAATGAATGAATGAATGAATGAATGAATGAATGGGAATTTATTGCGTGGACATCAGTCTCAGCAAATAAATACAAAAGTAAAAGTAAAATAGGAAGTACAAAATACAATATACTAGAAACACATACAAGATGTATAAAATAAAAATAGCAATGCTGTGCCAGTAGTAATATACAACAAATAAAGGAGTATAAGAAATATAATAATAATACCAATATTCTAAGGAAGTCTCCAAAGACCTGGCTCGAAGCAGTTCCCCCAAAGGGGCTCCCTACATAGTAGTAACATAATCCCCCAGACAAACAGATCTAATTCTCATTGCTTAAGCAAAAAACCTGACCACCTGCCATGTCCTTAATATAGCATGATTCCCCCAGCAGGAGTTGAAGGTATTCCACAACAGGTCTTCCGGGTGTAAATTTCAGCAAGGGATAAATGAGCTCATTTCTAAACTGAACATAGAAATTAGACAAAAAAGCTACGGTTTAAAAAACCTAGTTAAGGTGGATTTCACATCAAGCAAACTTTAACAAACCAGGAAATTATATGTTAAGGCTCCTGCCTTGCACACCTTGTAAGCAGTGAAGTTGTTGTATGGTATCACATACTGTGCTCACGTACAACTTAAGCTCCATGCACCCACACCTTGCCTTGGTCTTTCAGTGCCAATCTTCTTCCTTTGCAGTTTGGGGGCAACACTAAAGCTGGGGGGAATGCTATATAAGTGTTTATTTAGAATGTGGGTAAACATTGACATGAATTCCATGAAATGGCTAATGGAAGGAATAGGGATAACATTAATGCTAATTTAAATTAAATTGTATCTCCTTAACTGTGAAATGATACAATGGAAATGCATTTTTGGGACTGGGGCAAAAAGACGATGTGGAATAATGAAGGCAGCAGGGAGAGACAGTGGAATGACAGGGAGGAGGCAATAAGGATTGAGTACAGCAGGAAGGCATTTTGTGGAATAATAGGAGGAATGCCATAAGAAATGGGTGGAATGTCAATTTTTTGGGTGATGTAAGTAATTGGGAGAAGTGATAGGAGACTATGGGGAACACTACTATAAAGCTATTAAGCACCATAGCCACCCCTTTGTTGTTCTAGTCTCTATTGCCCCGTTGTGTATTAATACACCTTCTCTCCTGGGTTTTCTTTTTTTGAGTGTGTGGGAGTTGTCATTTCACACACTCGTAGATGTATTTGCTGTGAATAATGATGGTTATTGTAGTGGTCAGGAATGTTGTGATTTTTTGGGAGGTGAGTGGGGTTTATTGGGTAGTAGTAGTAGAGGCCAGACTATGCAGTTGGAAGTTAGTAGGTTAAACTTGGGGGCGGGGGCAGCTGAAGTCAGAACTTTTCTATCCTCTGAGAGTAAAGAGGTGGTTAGTTGGTGGGGTGGAGGGGACAAATAAGTAGTGGGTTAGAGTTGGTGGTGATCCCAAATAAAATAAATGTAAATGTAAGAACAGCACAACTGGTCCATCTAGTTGTTTCATGTTAGAATATTTACATGCTCTTAGTCACCTGTGCAGTGGGGAGGTGTGCAGTGGGGAGATGTACTTGATCTGGTGCCACAGAATTGAGATTTGGAATATACATTAAAAAAAAGAAATTATTTCCACATTGGAAGTAGAGTAACAATGTAATATTGGACAGGGAGGAGCATGTCATCCAACCTGCAAAGGAAGATGATTGCAGCTGAAAGACCAAGGCAAAGTGTGGGTGCATGGAGCCTAAGTTGTAAGCGAGCACAGTATGTGAGACCATACAACAACTTCACTGCTTACAATGTGTGCAAGTTAAGGTGGGAGCCTTAACATACAATTTCCCAGTTTGCTAAAGTTTGCTTGATGTGAATCCACCGTAACTAGGTTTTTTAAACTGTAGGCTTTTTGATTGTCTAATTTCTTTGGGGTTTTGTACAACATAATTCAAACTATTTCATTCCACCATTTCAGAAATGCCCATGATGTTCTTCAGCTTTTCTACCAGCATTCTGCTAATTCGGAAACTGTCGGAATAATCACAGAAACTGTCGGAACAATCGTGGAAACTGTCAGAACAAGCATTTTTCGCTACTTTGCAGTGCTGGTGGAAATTGCAGAAGATAAAAACTGTCAGAAAAAAACATTATTCCACTATTTTCGCAGTCTTTGGAAGTAGTGGAATGAAAGTAGCGGAATGAACATCTCTATCGCATCATGTCGCTCATTGCGGAAGAGCTTTTTCTGTCAGAAAAAGTTACCGCAGCGGCTTGCTGCTTCAGTCCTACCCTTCATGCTCCGGTTAAAGAAACTGACCATCAGGTGAAAGGTGTGTGCAGCTCAAGGGATGCTGGTGAAGCCCCACTCATGGACTTCCCTCAATATGTTGTCCACGATGTCCGTCACCACGCACCCCTTGGTGAAGGGTGCACTTGGCATGACCCACTCCATCACCATGGTGGTCAGGGCTGCCTTGATGTTCCGAGATGTGTGAGGATCATCTATTACTTGTGCCTGAATCAGGGCCCACCTATACCCTGCTTGAGGACCCCTCGTGCCACTGCCAAATGCTGCCTCCGGGTCCTGCCACCAGTGTGCCATCACTGCCAGGTAGGTGTGCTACGAGTTCATACTTGACCACAGGTCTGTGTTGAAGCGGACAGTGGCACCTCCAGCCCTTGCCAGTTGCTCCCTCACCCACTCCTTTAAAGCCCGGTACATGGCTGGCACCACCTGCCGACTCAGGGTGGTGTGCGAGGGCAGCTTAAACTGGGGGGGCCAGGAATCCAATCAGGCACCTAAACCCCATGTCCCCAACCACCGAGAAGGGATGCCCATCCAGCACAATCATTTCCCCCAGTATGCACGTGGATTTCAGCTGAAAGCCACGCTGCCCTACACGTCCTGCAGCTGCAGATGGACTTAGCAGCTGCCCCCACCCCAGCTCCTTCATGGTGCACTGATGCTGCTGCTGCTGCCCCCTATCAGCAATACCACTCCTGCAGCTAGAGGCAGCTGTCCGAGCAGGACACTTGCCCGCTGATGGAGGTGGATGACTGGCCGCTGCAGTTAAGAACCTGCTGGAGTCCTCTGTCCCTGCCTGCCTGCTTAGCAGCACAGAGCTGTGGCATCCCTTTAGGTGCCTCACCATGGCAGTTGTGCCAAGGTTGGTGAGCATCTGCCAACACTTCACCACCTTCTGGCACAAAGTGCACTGCACCTCCCTGGGATCATCCACCAGCACCAACTTAAAATGCGCCCTGACAGAGGATTTTTTGTCCCCTCCTGCCTTCTGGCCCACACTGGGTGATGCACCGCTGTCAGTGCTGCTGGGAGGGGCAGAACATGGTGGCGACACAGCTCTTGGAGGGACAGCCATCACCTCAGCTCCAGACATCTCAGCGAGACTAGTGTCTGCCTCACTTGTCCCCAATCTAAGATAGGTCCCGTGAAGGGGAATACTGGAACCCTGAGGCTGATCGACTGCCCATGCTGCTGCCACTTTCCCTGTGCCCCCTATAGCTTCTGCTTCTGCTGCTGCTGCTGCTATTTATTATTATTATTATTATTATTATTATTATTATTATTATTATTATTATTATTATTTATTTATTTATTTATTTATATAGCACTGGTCATGTACCTGGCATTGTACAGAACATAGACATAGACTCCTTTTCCTGCTGCTATTGCCCGGGTATTGGACCCTGCCTCTAGCAGCCGGGTGGGATCCACCAACCCTGGACTGCTGGTGATCACATCAATAATGGGGGTCGGGGACATTAGTGGCCCTGGAGGAACATCCAACTCTGAAGCACCTGCACCTGCTCCAGCAGCAGCATCAGAGACAGCTGCAACCTCCTGGATTGCAGGCTTTCATGTGCCTTGAATAGCAGTGGCCGATGCTGGCAGGAGGCGACGCCGTACCACACCCCTAGTGCCACTGCTGGGAGTCTCTGAGCCTGTCTGCCAAAATCAAGCCTATGCAGATTGGGGGCATGGTGATGGGCTCAGGCTGCTGCTGATGACTGCCACTCCACTGGCACGGCCCCTGCCACCTCTGCCACGTGCCCCATTGCCTGCCTTACGGGCAGCAGACCGGCCTCTCCTGTTTCCCTTCTCCATTTTAACTTTCCAAGTTATGCAGAGGAAGATTTTATTTATTTATTTATTTATTTATTAATTAATATAATAAAAATTATATATATATATATATTACACTAACTCTAACTGCTATTAACTATTCTAAAACCTATGGAACTAAATGGAATATTATCTAATGTTGCTAAATCCTGTCGCTTCTCCCTCCATAACATTGCTAAGATTCGCCCTTTTCTCTCTGTCTCGTCTGCCAAAACTCTTGTTCATGCTCTGGTCATCTCTCGCCTCGATTACTGTAACCTCCTTCTCACTGGCCTTCCCCGGTCTCACCTTTCTCCCCTCATCTCTGTCCAAAACTCTGCTGCCAGGGTCATCTACCTCGCCAGTCGCTTCGACCATGTGCAGCCCCTCCTCTCTTCGCTTCACTGGCTTCCCCTTCCTGAACGAATCCTGCACAAGCTCCTAGTCTTCACCTATAAAGCTCTTCACAACCTTGCTCCCCCCTACCTCTCTGCACTTATCGCCCTCCATACTCCAGCCCGTGCACTTCGCTCCTCCTCTGTCCCTTCTCTCACCCTTCCACGCCTTCCCTGCTCCCCTAAGCGCCTTCGTCCCTTCTCACTTGCTGCCCCCCATGCCTGGAACTCCCTCCCTGTCCACATCCGCCTTGCCCCCTCCCTTCATACCTTCAAATCTCTCCTTAAAACTCACCTCTTTCGCTCTGCTCTGTCTGACTCTTTATCCTGCTGAGCCACTATTCCTATACCTACGATCGGTTTACCCTTATCCTTGCAACATGGACCTGCCTGCTGTCATTCTCATCGTAACCAAGCCAAGTACGTGCACTTGAGACCTCGCATCTTCATGAATGTTAGACCCCTTGTCTCTCCCTCTGTTCCCCTTCCTAAGTCTCTCCCCCAGCTCCTGTCTCTCAGATTGTAAGCCCTAGGGGCAGGGACCATGTCTATTTTATTACTTTGTAGAGTGCCAGGTACACTGCTTGCGCTATATAAATGTTTGTTAATAATAATAAATAATAATAAATCTAATATCTACAAAGACCTAGTCCTACAAACACATTATAAAATATTAAAACTGAATCACTACACACTATCTCTATCTATCTCTATAACTAAGCTAACTCCTACAACTATCTATCTATAGTAACTATCTAATATCTAGTATACATACACACACACAGAAGGATGGGGGGGAAAACAGACAGCTCACAACAAACAACACAGGGAGGGGTACAAAATGGAAATGCAACCTAAATCAATCTAATGCTACTCTAAATAAATCAAAAAACAGGGAAAGGAAATCAGGGATGGAATATATACAGGGAGGAGGGAAGGATTCAATGGACGGTAGGGAAAAAGAACACAGGTAGGGGTGAAAAATAAAAATAACACCTAACTCTATCTAATCTAATCTAAATAAATTAAACTATGGAGGTAAATGGGTGAAATAGGAGGAGGACGGCAATGGATTACGAAGAACACAAACTTCTGGGAGAGGGAGAGTTCTGAAATCCCCTGCTGACAAGATCAGTGGCTTGCTCAGAATCATATGGAAAGGGGGGGGGAGGGCAATGACTTTTGTTACTTGATGCACCCACCTTACCACAAGCCCCATTAGCTCCGTGCAGCCTAGCCTGTGGCCAATCACAGACTGCCAAGCCAGTGGTATGAGGAAAAGAGGGATGGTAATTGGGCAGACTGGCTGCTAGTCCAAGCCTCTCTCCACCCCTGGGGCCATGAAGTCTGCTCCACAGCTGCCCCCCTTCCCTGCACCTGCCAGCTAGGTTTTTCCCACCTGAACGCGCCCAAACTCATAAAAACATGGCCAAACTGTTTGGGGGTTCGGGCATTTGGGCGTTCGGTTCAGACGTTCAGATCGGTCGTCAGAACTGGCTGAGTTCCAGGCTGAACCCCAAACATCCGAACCACGTTCGCACGTCCCTAATCCTCCTTCCTACAGCCTCCTTCCCCCTGCCATGTCCGGTGCCGGCCTCTGATTGGCACTGCATGTGCTGCTATTTATCTGAATAATGGTCTTCAAGTGGACAACTTCACTTGCTTATAAAATTGGGTCCCTTTATCATATTGACTAATAGTTTGTCAGAGATGACAGGGAAGGTATATGATACATTCCTGCCAAATATCCTGTAAACAGGATGGAATATAAACATGATGATGTTACAGCTGGAGATGTATTTTAAAGATAATGTCTTATACCATCAGGAACTTTTATCCAATCTTGCTGAAAATTGGCAGGAGTATTAAGATTGTGGAGGGACAAAATATTAACAGGTGTCATGCAAATTGTATGGAAGATAAAAAAGATGTAGCCATGAATGTGTATGGAGCTGTTCTTAAAATCACAACATTCAATTGTTTGCTAAATCGGTTCCCTTTATCTAATTCTTTTGAAACTTAATACACATCGTGCCCTCCATTGGGGGCACAACCCCCCAAATTCCATCAGAATGCACAGGACTGGATGTGAACCTTTGATGGCCAGCAGCAGCAGCAGCAGCAGCAGCAGCAGCAGCAGCAGCAGCAGCAGCAATTTTTCCCCCCTTAAAAGGTGTGGTCTTTTCCCCTCCCACTTGGCGACAGCAGCACTACAGGGCATTTGAAGCCAGAATTTCTTGCCCCCTAAGCAAGGATCCTACCTCTAGACCAACAAACCCTTGGTTTTTGTAGCACTCAAAAGAAGCAAACTAACGGAGAATGGTTTTGATCCATTGACCTCTGGCTTATGGGCCTGGCACAATGCTGCACCACTCTGCAGACGCAGAGGTTTCTTGCATTCCAGGATTAGGGCCAAATGCACAGGACTGGACGACGTGAACCTTTGATGGCCAACAGGAGCAAATTCCCCCCCCCCCCCCAAAGGTACAGTTTTTTCCTCTACCATTTGACAACGGCAGTAGTAAAGGGGATTTCAACCCAGGACCTTTTGCTCCACAAATAACAGTCTTAACACTAGAGCACCACCCTGTACCATGTGTGGTGTTGATTTTTTGTCCTCAAATCAAATAGCTAAGGAAAAATGCATGACATTAGTATAAGGTTAAAGTATACAAACACAGTACTTTAAAATCATAATTAAACATCTTATACCTATCCATAGCACAATCTGTGAACAGATTATGCAAACCACATGTAACACCCATTATCAGTGTTAGAGTGTCTGTGTGAAAAGGGCCTAAGGCCACTTTCAGACATGCCCCCCGCCCTCCCTACATGCATATTCTGGGATTTGCACCTAGTATGTGTCTGAAAGCCCGCCCCCCCCCAACGCAGCTTTGGTGGCAGAGACACGCAGGGATGTAGAGCGCGAATTCCTGCTCTGCGACCCTGTGCATCCCTGCTGGCAAAGCCATGCCGGGGGAGGAAGCACTTTGAGACCAGCCAATCCCTGTGCATATCCTGGCTAAGCATTTCCCCCCACAGCCAGAATATGTGTGCATGGTGGTGGTGGTGGTGGTGGTCGTGGGGATGTCTAAAATTGGCAAAAGTCCAAAGAAGAAGTGGGAAGAAAACAGCACAACACTAGAATCCAAAAACAAACAAAGATACTGTGTAGAAAATGGATGAATATAAAGAAATGTTTATATAATAAACCAACAAATTACAAATAAATAAAACTTCAATACAATCATAAAAACAATCTACAACCCGATGCGTTTCAGGTTCAAAAAACCCTTCTTCAGGGGTGTAGAAACAGATCTGAAATGAACAAAACAATGAACATTTAATAAATGACAAATATCTATATACAGCTCAATTCCCAAGTTATCAAATATTGATCTTCTATAAAGCAGCAGAAATTTAACAACATATAATTAAACTGAACAAGAATATCAAAACTCATAATACAAATATATACACAATCGAATGCTAATGTATGCAGGGTGGAGATACATCAAAATAAAATATGTAAATCATACACGCGAACGCCAATGCCATACACCTACTAAAAAAAGGGGGGTTAAGTGAAGTGGCAGGCAGACAGACAATGTCTGAAGTGAACCTTTGTAAAAACCATGAACCAGCAAGCCTCGAGAGCTCTCAAAATCAAGGATCAAAAACACTAAGTCCATTAATGGTGATACAGAAATTCCAATAAAGCAAAAAGAGAAAACTATACCCACTTGACAATCAAGTATTGAGGTGTTAAAGCAACTAAGTGATACCAACTTCTATAAAAAGTGTCTGTATGATCCCACTAGGGAGATATTCAAAAGCATTAGAGATTGCTTGTATGAGGGGCTTTGCTTGGGTTACATCACAGAGGCAGAATATGATTTTTTGTTACAAGAATCCCCAAGGGTTCCTGTTTTTTACATTTTGCCCAAGATTCATAAGGGTGTTAGTCCTCCTCCAGGTAGACCTATAGTGTCTGGTAATGATTCTGTATTGGAGCCTTTATCCAAATATGTAGATTATTTTTTGAAGCCCCATGTTAGTCAATTACGTT